>MU001840.1:0-96094 GCA_010093585.1 Melanomma pulvis-pyrius CBS 109.77
TATATACAGTAGTTAGTCACTCCTTAATACAATCAACTCAGTTCCACTACTCCGATTTGCCCTCAATTGCCTCTCCTTCTGCTCCTCAACAAAATCACATCCGCTCTGCATACATCGATGTCATCGACGTAGCATACCAAACACACATCGCCAACATCACTGGACTCGCACACGTCTTCTCTTCGGATATGATGCTCTCAGCGGACGGCGCCCGGCTGTGGGTCGCACATAAAATGATTGGAAAAGTGACCGTCGTATCAACGACCTCTCGCCGTATTATATCAGTCCTGGACACCGGAGCCGAGACCAACCATCCCAACTTCGCAGAGCTGAACGGGACGACGTATGCATTCGTCACCGTAGGCGCGCTAGACGAAACGAAGGTGTACAAGCAGAGGGATCCGGAGGTGCCACCGACATATGTGGGTGCGATAAAGGCGAGCGGCGTGCAACCCCACGGTCTCTGGCCCAGCGCGGATAACACGCGCATGTATATTTTGAACGAGCACTCCGATAGCGTTGACGTTGTCGACATTACGAATAAGAATTTCCGCATCATCAAAACGCTGAGCGTCGGCCAGGAGGGACAGGGGCTGATATACGTCTCCAACGCCGTCCCTACGGGACCTGGGACGCAAGCGCTCGGAACCCAGGGTCTAAATCCGAAACTCCCCCCACAGAATATCCTAGTCGCCATAACTACGAGTACTCCGACACCCAAAGAGACAAAGAAGGAGCCCGCAACTGCACTGATCAACATCCGCCAAGTAGCCGGCCTAGACATGGTCAAAGTCATCGGGCGAAATCTGAAGCTGAATACTACGTACACGGTCACAGCGGATAGCAAGAAGTATGGAGCGAAGGGGTTGCCGTTGCTGGACTTCAAAGCAAGCACGATGAGTCCGAGCGGTTGTGAGGGCGGCGCGCCCCAGGTGCTGGCTTTCTTCAAGTTTGACGGTGTTTTTGAGCCGGGGAGTTTGAATGTCGTGGAGAGCTTCTAAATGAGCGAGAGTTGTAGTTTTGAGAATTAAATACCTAAGCAGACATTAATATCACATGCGTAGCTTAATTTTCTTTAGATAAAGTTTCTCAGATACCCGCAGAGATGGAAGGAATCAGCTCCGAGCACTTCAGCTCTATGGAACCCTATGGTCTCGATACACGATTATGGATGCATTTCTATCGATAGTCTTACAAAGGGTTGCACTTTTATAAATTGCGGATACTAGAGTAGGGCAAGGGAAGATTCACAACGTCCAGTCCGAATTGTGGTCGCCCTTCTTCGGACGAGTGTCTGTCTCTCCCCCCCCGACACGTCGAGTTCGGACATCCGAAAACCAGCTTCGCACATCCAGATCTTCCATTCTATTACCCTGGGCAACACGGCGGATACAGTACAGACTTATCAGCTGGTGAAGAGCTTGAAGGTGCTGAGGGCGTGGGCCGATGGGGGACTTCCGGAAGTGGTAGGACAGGATTCTGGAGATGGACGAGGAGGTGGTAGCGATTGTGATGCAGCGCAACTACAACGGTTACTTATGTGACAACCCTACTTATCTGCTTGGCGTTCAAACAACTCTCCGCCTAGGAGGGAGACGTAGTGCGTGCAATCGGGGCGGATGTCCCAAGTGTCGTTTCTGGGAGGAGGGCGTGGAGGACTTGGCGTGTTGGTGTCTACGGGAGGATGAGTTGGGGTAGGCTGCATGAAGCGTGGACCAGCATCGGACGCTTCATCGGGGCGTCTCGTCAGTCGCCGGGGCTGCAGCATAGTACGCCGAGAACGAGGCACGCCCACAACAGCAGCACATTCGCATTGGGCGTCGCTGCTGCTGCTGCTGTGGGCGCAGGCGGAAGCATGCGCGAGGGAGAGGTCTCCAGATTGTGTGTGCATCGTAATCAGATTGCTGATGGGTGGTCGCTCACGACAGCCCACGACTAGTGCGGGGAAAGAAAGCATTGGCCCGATGACGCTAGGACATTGGACGGGCCAGACTGCGCAAATCTCTTTCTTACAGAAGATGTCCTTGGAACTGGGCAAGGGGACTGGGAGAGAGATGCGAATCTCGGCGATGTAGAAAGGTGGAACGAGTGGTCAAAGATGTGGAAAAGAAACGAGGGTGGGTGACACTGGAAGTAGAGTTCTTGTACCAATTTCCTACCAGTTTCCTGCCAGTTTCCTGCCAGCTTCCAGAGTAGTTTCTACACGGCGAAGGGGGTACCAAATTAGATGGCTAGTCATAGGGTTCGCTTCTCGCCCTTTGAGGTCGCGGCTTCGGATACCAGGCACGTGCAGGCTCAGGGCTCAGCTCACCCAACACCTTCATCGCGACCTCTCTTTTGTTCGGCGGCGGCAGAATCCAACTCAGTATGCCGGCGCAAAACTCTGCAGATAACCCCCTCATCTGCGAAGGTTATTACTCTCCCCTCACGCCCTAGACGCCAGCATTGTCGCCTCCGATATCCCCCGCGTTTGGTAAAATCTCCAACTTCCCCAACGTCATCCTGGACGCTGCAGCTACAACATTCCCCTCCACACACTCTCCTCCCACCCTCATCCTCTTCTCGGCAAATCAGACACCAATCGATATCCTGTAGACTCCAATTTCCCGATAGCCGAACTTCCGCTACCGAATCCTAGGCCTAGCAGGCCGTTTCTTTGATTTATAACCGTCGTCGCACCCCGCCTTCCTCAACAACATGCGATCGTTTCTGTCTGCGACAAGAGCAATCCCACGACAAGCCAGTTGCAGGGGCAGATTCCAAGCAAGTAGCCTACCCGCTCTACTTCAAAGAACGTACGCCATGACTCACTCGGTGCCTGCGCTCAGCGACAAGTCGCTTCTCAAGTCGCAAGCGTACGTGAACGGAGAATGGATCGACGCGAAATCAGGAAAGACCTTCCAAGTCACAGGTATGGTCGCGCATCCCCCGTTCAAGCTCTAGTGCTGATCTGTCGTGTAGATCCAGCGACAGGCAAAGTCATAGGGACAATGCCTGAGATGGACCGCGCCGATACCGAAGCCGCTATCGCTGCCGCCGCCGCCGCCCTCCCCGCATTCCGCAAAACCACAGGCCGTGAGCGCGCGCGCATGCTACGAAAGTGGTACCAATTGATGGTGGACAATGCCGACGATCTCGCGAAGCTGATAACCTGGGAGAATGGAAAGCCTTTGGCGGACGCGAAGGGCGAGGTCACCTACGCGGCGAACTTCTTCGAGTGGTTCAGTGAGGAGGCCCCCCGAGTTTATGGCAGCACAATCCCTGCGAGTGTTGCGGGTAACAGGGTGTACACAATCAAGGAGCCTGTTGGCGTATGCGGACTCATCACACCTTGGAACTTCCCTGCCGCCATGATAACAAGAAAGATCGGACCCGCTCTCGCAGCCGGCTGCACGGTGGTAGCAAAGTCTCCCGGCGAGACCCCACTTACAGCGGCAGCACTGGCGGAGCTCGCTCATCGTGCTGGAATCCCGAAAGGTGTCGTCAACTTCGTGACCGCGCTCTCAAACACACCCGAAGTGGGTGAGACTATTACCTCATCCAAGACAGTAAAGAAGATCTCCTTCACAGGCTCGACGGGTGTCGGAAAGCTCCTCATGAAGCAGTCATCCGACACACTCAAGAAGTTGTCCTTCGAGCTGGGTGGCAATGCACCTTTCATCGTGTTCAACGACGCAGATCTAGAGACTGCCGTCACTGGAGCCATTGCTTCCAAATTTCGCTCCTCCGGCCAAACTTGCGTATGCGCGAACCGGCTGTACATCCAGTCTGGCATCTACGATGAGTTCGCAAAGAAGTTCGTGGAGAAGGTCAAGGGCTTCAAGGTTGGTGGTGGTTACGGCGACGGTGTTACCCACGGCCCTGTGATCCACGACCGGGCTGTTAGCAAGGTACAATCTCATGTCGACGATGCTGTCAAGCATGGCGGAAAGGTCTTGATCGGAGGGCAGAAGCTGCCAGACGTGGGATCAAATTTCTTCCAGCCCACTGTCATCGGTGGTATGACAAACGAAATGCAGCTTGCCCAGGAGGAAACGTTTGGCCCTGTCGCCGGCCTTTTCAAGTTCGACACCGAAGCCGATGTCGTGAAGCTTGCGAATGCAACGGACGTCGGCCTCGCGGGATACTTCTTCAGCAAAGATATCGAGAGGTGTTATCGCGTAGCGGAAGCACTGGAGGTCGGAATGGTGGGTGTGAATACTGGGTTAATCTCTGATCCTGCGTCGCCGTTTGGTGGTGTCAAGGAGAGCGGGTTCGGAAGAGAAGGAAGCATGCTGGGAATCGAGGAATATATGACTACCAAGATGGTGACTTTGGGCGGTATGGGACAACCTTTGCAGGGCTCTTCGTGAGTACATAGGCACGGCATTTGGGCGCGTGCAAGAATGAACAGAAGCTGTACTGCTATCATGTGCTTGCTGATCCCATGCAATATCTTGAAGGGCATATATCTCATATCAAGATGCTCAGTCGCCGAAACGTAGAACAAATTCGGAGCAGGCCTCCAATGTTCTTCTCCAGCGCTACAAATCCCTACATATTCACGTGACACTCCGCTTAAATGATCTGCGACCT
This sequence comes from Melanomma pulvis-pyrius CBS 109.77, assembly GCA_010093585.1. NCBI lineage: Eukaryota > Fungi > Ascomycota > Dothideomycetes > Pleosporales > Melanommataceae > Melanomma > Melanomma pulvis-pyrius. The sequence goes on from MU001840.1 coordinate 4,576, forward strand.
GTGAAGAAGAACTTACTTCAGCACCCCTCAACTACCTTTTTGGGGATTACTGTATGCAATTACGCCCTTTTCGCGTCGCCCTTCTCTTGTCTACTAACCGAGCAAACGTAGGTGTGCCAGGCGCGCGCTAGGCAACAACGCAGCCACCCGTGACAATGTCCAGCATAACAAGCCATAAAGCTTTCACCGCTGTCTTCAATTCCTTGCTCAAGTCTCTCACTCAACCCAAACTCATCCGCACAATACTCTGCGCTCGTCAACGAAGGTGGTCTCATCACCTGGGGTCTCCACCGATCCATTCCTTCGAAAACACGTACCAACGCACAGCGACAACCGCAAGCATGGCTTCGGAAGAAAAGGTCGAGAGTGCAGCCATGCAACATTCTATCATCAACTCGACGTTCCCAGTCCACCTTCCTGAAGACTTGGCGCTGCACCTGCCAGAAACCAAATTCCAGGAATTTGTCGAGATGCTTCTTGATGACGACGATGGATTCGATTTCATCGAAGGCGACGCGACTGCGACGGCCGATGGGACAGTGAATTCCTCGAACTTGAAGCGACGCGCGACATCCGAGGCTGAGAGCACCCGTGCCCAGAAATCTACTTTCATGGAGGGCCTCCGCAAACACGAAGCCCATTCGAGGACGAAGGAGGAACTCGCCGCAGAGAACAAGACAGTGACCGAGAATGCGGACGTGACCAACATCTCTGCGAAGAACCCACTCGTCGATCTATTCTATGATCTGAGCGCGAACGTCGCCGGCGATAAGCTCGAGGGTTTGCTGGACAATGCATGGGACGAAGATGCGTTGATGGCGCTCAAGATCATATTCAACGCCCGAAGTATCCATCTTGGCAAAGGCGACAGAATGGTGGCATATCAGGCTTTCGGCTGGCTAGCCGAGAAGCACCCACTCACGCTCTTGACTAACTTGAAATGGCTGGTGCGGCCCGTCATTCAGAAGAAGGTCCTAGCGCCAGAAGGTAAAGCGAACATCAAGAGCGAGCAAGACGGCGATTTCGACATGGTCAATGCAGAATCCAAGGATACCCCAACTGATGAGACTGAAAAGACTCACCATGTCCGTTTTGGCGTGTCCCATGGGTATTGGAAAGATATTCTGAATCTGCTAGTCTTTGCCGCAAACGACGAACTGAAGCTCCGAGGCGACCACAAATCACTTTTGAATCAGCATCCAGACACAACGGCGGAAGGCATGCGGAAGCGCGAATGGGACCCCGTCAAAGCAAAGGACCTCCGCAAAGCCAAGACTGCGAAACAACACGAGCGAGTGCTGCAGAAGCTCAAGGAGCCTTTTTATCGCCGTCTCCATCTAACAGTGGCCCGCCTGTTCGCAACACAGCTCAAGGAAGACGCCGCTCTACTCAAATCAGGAAAGAAGTCGGACTTGAACGAGCTTTCTCTTGCAGCAAAATGGGCGCCGACTTTTGCTGGAATGCACGATAGTCATACGTTCGTTCTGTCTTCAATTGCTGAGTTTCTCTTCCCGACACCAGAGGAAGTTTGTCCCATGGAAGGGAATCGAGAACTCTACCTGAAATCCGCGCGCGAGGCCTATCGCAGGACCATTGGATCGCCACTCCGAAAAGCTCTCTCTGTCGTTGAGAGGGACATTACAGCTGCGTCGCCCGTGCCGAACCGATTCGCTAGGGACATCAACTATGAGCGCATTCCTTCGTTAGCCATGGATCGCTACACTTCTCTGTTCATCAAGAAGGATTTTGAGAAATTCGCAGAGTACACCAAAAAGGTTGCAGAAGGGTCGGCGAAGATGTCGGGCGCCACTCTTCTGCCGTCCACGCTCATCCAGAAAGCTTTGAGGGTCGGCTCTGTCAGTATGGATATCACTCAACAAAAGACCTTTGCTGCCGTCAAGGCTAGCGCAGAAGCGAAGGTTACACGTCAAGTCATTGATGGCCAGTGGAACGCGTTGGTGCAGCGAATTCGAGATTCGGGTACCATAGAATCCTCAATTTCCGTGTGCGACGTCAGCGGCAGCATGTCATCACCACAATTCGCTGATGGTACCACGCCGATGGATTCTGCCATTGGGTTGTCACTCTTGCTTGCCGAAGTCACCGCCCCTCCGTTCGGCGGTTCCTTTATCACGTTCTCGGACATGCCTACAGTCATCTCGGTCGGTGGAGAGCAGGACACTCGGGGTCTTGTCGAGAAAGCTGCTCGCATTCAGCAATCACCGTGGGGGTTCAACACGGACTTCGTCGCCGTGTTCGAGGACTTGATTCTGCCCATGGCCATCAAGAACAATTTGAAGCAGGAGGACATGGTGAAGCAAATCTTCGTCTTCAGTGACATGCAATTCGATGCTGCTGGGGGAACGGAGCGCTGGACGTCGTCCTTCAAGCGCATCAAGGGGAAGTATGCTGCTTCTGGCTTCGAGATGCCCAAGCTCATTTTCTGGAATCTGGCGGGAGGGAACACGGAGAAGCCGACGACTATGGACGATGTCAACACAGCGCTGGTGTCGGGATACTCTCAGGGGATGCTGAAGGTCTTCCTAGATGGGGGCGGCTTCGAGGACACGGAAGAGGAGGAGGTGGAGGTCGTTGAGAACGACGATGGTGTGGCTGAGCTGGTGGTCAAGAAGAAGATGGACCCTCTGACGATCGTGAACAAGGCCGTCTCCCACGATGCGTACGGCATGTTGAAGATTGTCGACTAGACAGTGATGTGGGATTAGAGTATCCGCTAATGATGCGGGGGCACTTGTGGGTGGGACGGGTGGGAAATGCCAGAGTGTCATTTAGAAAGTACGGAAATGGACATTTCTCCACAAAAAATAATAATAGCTTTCGTCGGCAGGGGTCCCGAATGCTCACGAGGTTGGTTTTTCTTTTTTTTTTTTGGTCCCCTCTGCGACCTCTCATTTGCAGTGATAGCCGAGGCGCCAAATGCCTCAGAGCTGAAATAGCCGCAGCTTCAGCCCTTCAGCAATGCAATTATCAGCCGCCCCGTCTTAGACTGCAACCACTCGGGCCGCTCTTTCGGCCAACGTCTCCACTTTCTCCCTAGCCTCCTTTCCCGGCTCCTTCCCGCATTCCTTCCCGAACGCCTTCCCGGTACCCTCCCCTGTCGGCTTCCCGGTCGGCTTCCCGATTTCCTTCCCGATTTCCTCCCCCCACTCCTTCTCCCAACTCCAACTCCAAGACCAGATGCCGCAAGCTGGGCCCAAAACTCTCGTCCTCCACCTCGCTTACAATCCTGTACCCTTCTTCGTCATAAATCCGCAGCGCGGCCTCCTGCCGCGTGCAGGTTGAGAGCTGGACCTTGCGGTAGCCGGCTTGCTGGGCAAATTCGGTGGTGGTGTGCACGAGGGCCCGCCCGAGGCCCATGCCCCGGGCTAGCGGTGATACGTAGAGCACGCGGAGGCGCGCTGTCCTTCCCTGCGCTGGTCGCCGCTCTGACGTCGGTGGGGGGGAGGCCAAGGGCGGAGAGATCGATTGCGATGGCGATGGCGATGGCGATGGATTTGGAGACTGCGAAACCGTCTCCGACTCGCGCGTAGACATGTCGATGAGCATAACGCAGCCTAGAAATTCGCCGTCCGAGTTACGCTCCGCGACCCAGAAGCGTTCGATGGCTGGGTCGTGGCAGGTGGCGTAAGAGGTCAGGATGTCGGAGACGACGGTCATGAAAGCGGCGTTCCAGCCCCACTGCTTGACGTATTGGGCGTGATGGCTCGTGAAGATTATTGGTGTATCAGAGCCGCGGTGGGGTCGGAGCGTGTATAGTGGCGTAGACACAGGAGCGCGGGCGAGACTGTTGGCGGTAGCAAACATGGTGCCTTCTGTCTGCAAGGTTGGGGCTGAGTATGGGAGAGGGGTTGGTGCGGAAGCGTTGGCGCGGAAGGGTTGGCTGTGTTTAACGGTTCATCGCACGGGCCCAACCCCCTAACGGCGCTATCTATGCACGTGCTACGGGACCGGTGAATGGAGCGAAAAGCGTGACTTGGAGCTCAAACACAGCCTATCAGGTTTCGTCATGCACACCATGGAGATTGGATCTATTCAGTTCTTTGCGGGATATCTCGCCTTCCTATGCCGTATTTGTGGTCGTGGGGGTGCGTGCAGGAAAGCAAGGCTGTCCCTAGGTGAAGATGCTCGGACTATGACTCTCGTTTCCATCACAGACTGGTCGTAGGGCTGTTGAGACTGTGGAAACAGTGTCGGCCATGCCTCTCAAAGCATTCGCCAAATGGGCGCACGTTTGCGAATTCCGACATATAAAGCTGGCCACTTCTGATCTCTCTTCCCAGGACACGGCACTTCCGTCCAGTTCCCAGGGAGCTGGAGCATCGCATACGTCGGAACGACCTTTCACATTGGAGCTGCAGCATTGCCTACCCCAAATCAGCGCTTCACATCGGAGCTGAAGCATCGCATATCTCAACACAACACACTTTACATCTGCTTTCTCCAACAATCATTCTTCTTCGAATCTGACACCACTACAACCGCTATTCTTCTTCTTCGAACCCGAACCCGTTCAATCAGCGACCAAGCCGCCTCAATCGTCTTATTGCGCCACCACTGTCTCGCCAAACTCACTATGGCCAATCAACGACCGCCGGACAGCGGTATTGATCGAGAGTTCTTTGTAGCCACGCACACATCCGGCTTTCGAGCCCTGTTTCTGCACATTGGTTATGAAGAAAAAGGTGATAGGTACGAGACGTTGTTGGTGGGAAGCACGAATACGCGGCATTTATCTGACTACGTCCAAAAAGATTTCAAGGACAAGCAATCATTGGGAACCCTTACGAGGTTCCAGATTGGTGCCGTGTTCGGGAAGGCTACTGAGGAATTCAACAAAGCCAAGACGGAATACGAGAAAGCCATGGAGAAAGCCAAAGACGAAGGCAAGAAAGCCAGGGAAATCAGGGAAATCAAGGAAGATACAGACGCTTGGTACAGAAACACAATGGAATATCTGAGGGACCATCCCGCAAAATATCCTCACGTCGTTTGACCAAAGACGAATTTCGATGGATGGGATCATTTTGCGCAACTAGATGGAAGGATGGAGGAATGGATGGGTTGGATGGATGGACGGGCTGGTTGGGGTGGATGGGATGGACGGGATAGACGGGCTGGTTGGGGTGGATGGGATGGACGGGCTGGATAAGATGGGCTGGCTGGTTGGGATAGGTCGAATGGGAGCATATTGCACAACTAGATTGATAGAAGGATGGGCGGGCGTTTGTTTCAGTTTTGCGGCGACAAGTTGACACAGGTCGTACTTATATGTTCATATTAGTCTCTTCTTACCCTTCTTTCACAATGCCAGATATTAATACCAATTTCTTATTTGAACGAGAAACGGGTGGCTTATAAGATAAATCCAGGCTAGTGATCAACCATTGTTGCGGATGGTTGGAGGAAAATAGAGGGCAAATCGGAGCAGTGGAACTGAGTTGATTGTATGAAGGAGGGACTAACTACAGTATATATAGGCAATAATGAAATAAGTAAGCAATAACAAGGATTCACAGAACCTGAGAAATAGCTAGTAAAATGAGCTCTTCTAGGAATAGCAGCCATTGGCGAAGCACGTGAGCTGAGCCTCAACACTCATAATGCAATACACGCAATGCAAGCTCCATATTAAGACTTGTTCCCCAAAACGAAACAGGGCCTAGGTTTACAGGTCCCATATTTAGAAACGCCGTGTTGAAAATAGATCCGCTACTCTTTTCGAGGTCAAGATACAGAACCACTCCGGGTTGGAACCAGGAAGGCATCCAATACAGATCATCCCAATCAGCTATAGCAACCTCTTCTACATCAACAGCTTTCCCCTCCTTATTTCGAACTAATTTTACAATAATTTGCTGGGAAGGAATAGTTAGATTCGTTAGTACAGGGAGTCGATCGCTTGGTCCTACGTTGTTGATCAAGGTAGGTCTGATACTGCTAAATATCATTTTATCGGTAGTAGGGTACTCCGATTTCTCGAACAGAGTCAATTCCAGAGCCTCGTCAATTTCGATGTTCTGGATCATACTCTCAACCAATCCCTCGTAGGTAAAAGGCCGGAAATACCCCGAATCGAGATTGCGCTGCAAAAAAGGCTCCAGGCCGGTAAATGGTTTCCCATTGATACGGCCGAAATGACCAGGAACCTCGGCCGGAACGATGCGGAGCCTTCGAATCTGCTCTCCAAGAAGCTTCCCGATTTTTTTCTGTATATCCTTGGAGAGATACTCATCCTCCTTCAACTTGCGTAACCGTTCCCCTTCAATGTATTCCCTAACAATATAATTATGTTCGATCGGGGGCCCTTCCTGATCTTTAATAGGCATCTTGAATGTGCCTGCTGCATACAACTTAGGAATTCGAACGCTTGAGTTCGCCGCTAAATAAATAAGATTCTCGGCTTGCTGATAAAAGTTCTCGTTATAAGATTGCAATATGCTAGGCGGTATATCTTACCTTGTATGTGTGGTAGCCTACTTCTACCAAGTAGGGTCCGACACGTTTGTAGCAGTGTTTCTCCTCACCAGAAGCCGAAAAAATCGCAGCAATCTCAGCCACTGTAGGAATTGGTGTCTCGAAGGGACCTTGGGCCAGGTATGATGGAGCCAGGGCTGTTGACGACCGGTTGGGGTGATGTTTTACAAAATCGGCAGACCTCTCTCGGATCGCATCAGAAACTTCCAAATATTCCGTCTTGCCGTAAATGGATTGGAGTAACTCCTGGGGTGTGGGTACATCATAGTCTGACATGGTGGGGTAGTTTGATCCTTGAATAAGAAGTAGGCGTTCAAGAGATGCGTTGAAGGGGATGGTTTTTTGAATAGAGGACATGCCATTTATTTATACATACGTGAAAGTCTGTGCTCTGATAGAGACTAAGACAAAGAAAAAAGAGAGTCGTCGTGCCGAACCTCAGAGAGAATATCCGCATGCGGACATCCCCGCACTTGGGCACTCATCACTCCTTTATTAATTCAACCAAGCGGGGAATCATCCCTCGTCCACTAAGCCGAATTCATGGCCATGCCCCAACTATTTCATTAAATTAAAATCAGAAGGCACGCCACAAATATGCATTAGACAAATACTAGCAGTTAATTTCTTTCAAGTGATGCCGGCATTAAAATACGCCAAGGTCTGAGCTAGATGTAGACTAAACATGCGGGAATTTACGTGATAGAACCAAAAGCGAGAGGGGTATCAAAGGCCTAATATCTACCAATAAGCGTGTGAAGTGCCTGTGTATTTGGACAGAGACAAGAGAAGTAATATTGCAGAGCTCATCGCCCTCACCCCGCCTCCAATAACTGTCTACACATGAATAAAGGTAGGATTAAGCCTACTCAAGGCACTTGATGTAATGGCTTTGCATTTCCTTTGTCTTCGAGAAGGCCAGCCGGTTCGAAAATATGGCTCGCACGGTACTACATCCGGTCGCCAGCCCAATTCAGACACTCGGTCTCCTTCCAATATTCTGTAGAAGGTGACACGTCATATTCGTCATTTAAAGAGAGGTGATACTAATACCTACTGCCAAATATGAGTCCGCCACAATCCTGCAGCTTTTTCTTACTCTTGAATCCCTGTGAAAAGGCCCGGCTCGACCAATATGAATGCAATTTTTAGTGCAACGCTACGCGATACGGTACACTTATCAAAGAGCTTGTGTATCAAGGAGTACTCCTCGACCCTAGACTCCATTTCTCGGGCTTAGTTTCGAGCTTCCAGCTTTTAGCCCTTATGAGATTCGCCATGTCGCCTTGCCCACCATCGCTTCCCTGGCAGCTGCACTTGCTCTCTCTGCCATGTTGAAAGCCAGTTGTGTAAACGTAGTTAACTAGTTGATGCTCTCCTTCATGTTCTTACCTTAGTTTGTGATCTCGCTAAGGTTCTGCGCGGTGCTGGAGTCCTTGATATTGTTCTACGGTGGAGACGTTCATCCAGTCGCATGCCTTTATTCATACTTCCCTATTGATACTGATGTATTCATACGTAAATACTTGACCTGTGATCAATGATTCTCTTGCCTTCAGATGTCACTGCATCAATCGATTACTATCTATGTGATGAAGCACAAATCGAAGCCCCAATTGTAGTTGAGAAAGAGCTGATGTTTTGATGGAAGAAGTTCCTTTCACCAGATTATGTGATTTCCGTCCTTGGCGCTGATAATGACGGTCGGTCAAGAGACACTATGCGGAGATTGGTAAAGAAACCCATCCATAGTAACTTACTGACGTGATTTTATTAGTTCCTGAGGACGTTAAAGACGACGACCCCATTCTGCCGCAAGCCAGTGGCTTGTTAGCAGAACCCGAAGCTGTGTTACGAAAGCTTTTGGATCAATTATCATAAGTCATTGTGCTGAATAGTCAAGTATCTGCTGAACAGCCATTCCCACCTTTTTAGGCCCTATTCTGATTCGAGCTATGTGACTTAAAAAGACCGTGTTGGTGTTGTGGCTGACCGTGCGCTTCGTTTATATCGTTGCACAAAGCCTTAAAAGCATGTCACCCATAACAGTAGCGTCCTGTTGGTGTGTAGGGAGAAAGCTTTCGATGTCTTTGATGTCTGTAGTCAGCAATCGGTAAAATAGGGAGCCATGGGCTACCGACATAGCACGGTAACCGTCATCAACCGGATGTTGTTCCTCCATCTTGAGTATGTGAAAAGTACTATCCAGCTTTTGGCATATCATATGACCTCCATCAGTCTAGAACTTTTGTATGGATACCTTAGGTCGAGATTCTAGACGTTTTACCTTTGAATAAAAAGCCTTTGTATTGTTCTAGTAGTTCGCCGAAGGCGGCACTAAGTCTAAAACGATTCTGAACATTACTTTAAAAGCACAGACTTATCTTTTTTCTTTGTGTTTTTGAGGCGATCACATGCAATTGGAAATATTAGAACGCCTTCATAAGACCGCATGAATAGACGCATGATTTGCGAACAAATACTCACCAAGCGATTAGTAATCAGCAACCAGCGGCAAATAGTCAGATACCAAGTCGATAGTGTAGCACCAAGAAGTAAAGTCTGGTAATAAAGATTTTAAGTGTCATTAATATTGCGATGACCCCAGACAGGTGCTGAGCTCTCCGCTGTTCTGAACCCTACGCACCAATTCTGTGAAAGTCCGTACTGTGGTCACTGTCGCAGTACAACGACAATCGTATCTACGATCAAGAATAAAACCTCCCCTTGTCATCGTCCGGTATCCATGGACAAAGATGGCCGCTCCGGGTGCGAACGCCCAACCCGGATAGCGTCGCCAACCCTGGAGATGGAAGAGGTCCATGTTTAAACCTGGCCTAGACCTCGAAAGCGTGATCAAATGATTACGGTCGCATTCCCAAATAGTGAGATTTTAGGCGCTTCTTTGATGTGGCGTTTGGACTATGGAGCTTCGATCTGCGTCACGTCGCCGATTCTAGTGTCTAGAAAGAAAAAGTATTAGGACGCTTCAAGGAAGAGACTTTTGGCGATTCTCTTCTTTCATAATTATTCCCTTCTCTTTCACTTCTCCACCCTCAGTACCGTCCGGCACCATCCGTAGTCCAATCCTTCTCTACTCAAAACCATTAACCGACACACCTTCCTTCCCCAATCTCCTAAAACGTCTCCTAAGACGTCTCCGCCGAGTTCTTCGCTTTCTGCCATTCAGTCTTCAGCTGCTGATCCTCGACACCTCCCATCTCTCCAGCTACCTTAGACTCAAAGATGCAGCGGCGCTCGGGGAAATGTTTATGTACATCTTTGATGCGTATGAGGTGCGCTTTGATAGCGCAGCGGGCGTAAGAGGTGCTGCACAGGATATAGAGGAGGGAAGACAGGCCGATGGATGGGATGTAGGCAGGCTGGGGATGTCATCATTTTAATCGGGTGATGACGGTTTCAATCTCGCAATTACAAAGGCGGAGTGATTTAGAGTGCGGGACGCCAGTTATCGATCATAATGGGGTTGATATTGTGTGCTGTAAGGCGCGGAACTTCCGGGGCTAGGGAACGAGCGGTAGTAGGCGGAGACTGTAGCAATTGTGATGTTTTAGTCGCAGTTTCGGTTGTGGTTCAATAGCTTCTCCACTGAGATGCAACACGCAGGTGAAGCGCGTAACAGCTCAAGGGTTCCACCAGGGAGCAAATCAATTTCGCAGTCCGTATGTTGCTCAGATAGACGAGTCCTGCGTATCTTTCACGCTACCATATTCATGCTCTTCGACAGCTATTTGCATGGCATGAACCCATTCATCCAGACTATAGCAGGCTTTGCAATCTTATCCTATAGGGCAATGATGGCTATGTAAACTCTCGTAGGCAGGGCGACATTTCTTGTATTCTTGATACTGGGCTTTCGTCTCGAAGAAGAATTTGACGGCAACCACCAGCGGGACCCGCACGATCAGTGACGTCGCTCCTTTCGATGGGCAGAACGAATGCCGTAAGGCATTTCAAGGGGACTGGTGTGCAGCTATGTAAGCGAATGAGTGATGCGCACGGACTGCTTTTGAGCCACTTGTGTGAAGACTAACGTAGCAGTCTGATTCAGGCTTTGTTATGCCATCCACATGTACGGAATAGTGCTTCAATCCCGAGGATAAATCGATCGCTTGCGCACATAAGAATGCATGAAATTCCTGTAAAGTTCAGGTGAAAGGTTTGCAAGGAATTTTCCAAGTTGGGTGCTCGGCCGCCACTCTTCGTACATTGCAGCGAAGATGATGCTAGGGGTTTGTGCCTTTCCGTCATCACAAAGAGCACCTGCATGCGTAGGCTGTAACCAATGGGAGGCTATGAGCTTGTTGCGGAGTTTTCGCTTTGTCGTCTACCCTGCCGCGATCATCACTCTCTACAACACGCTGACAGTCTATCCTCGTTTAAATGACTTTGCATTCACAGCAGATATTGGCCTCTTGTTGAAAAAGGCCATGCTTAGATTAGGTCTTGCACGGTCAAGCCTTTCATAGAGTCTCACGGTCCGTTGCGCCATTGTGCACAGCTTCCGTGAATGTCATCGTGACACACGTCGTCCAAGGACCAGCAAAAGGTTTCGGTGCGCAGACTAGGGAGTAGTTCAAGAGCGGGGAGTTCCAAAGAGGGCGAGGGGTGGCAGTTATGGTGGAGGAGGATCAGGACCTTGCACTGACAAAGGTTTGAGTACTTCATACGCTAGAAGTAGCTCGTATGTAATTCATGCAACTATGTTTTTGTAATCCGCAACAGAAGTTCAATCGGGAGGGGTACGGCGAGGAGAAAAGAGAACAAGTATCGAGCGGACTTCCGGCTTATCTAGCTCCAGACGTTTGTTCGCCGCAAGGAACAACCTTCTCTACGACCCTATCCCAGAGCTCTCATGTGATAGATCGGCAACATCCTCACCGTGCTCGCCCCATTCGGCGTCCCTAAGATAGCATAGGAGTAATTGCTAAACTTTGTATAGTCCACGTAGCTATTTTCTCCGACTTTTGTTATGGAAGACTGGCTGAACACTACCCAGGCTACATTCTTCGTCGCATCGTTCACTGTGTTGAAACGGACGACGCCTAAAGATCAGACGTAAGGGTACTCGCTTCTCTATTTACGCGCGTCCAGCTTTGCCAAAGCACTTCCGAGGACCGCAACCGCTTTTCTGCTGGATGCTTATCGCTCTCGTTGCAGTTGTCATCACATATAATGAGTCCAGGTTTCGTTCCGATCCGGGTCGAATACGGCGCATCGTGGAACCGAGTTGTACCCATCTAGCGAACATCAACGTATATGATATGACTAGGCGTATTTTAAGCCCGGATTTGTCGCGCTATGTTATGCACCGTGTTCACGCAATTGTAATTCAGTTAGCAAGAGTGAAGACGCAACTTTATAGCCTAATTAAAGTAGATTCTTTATTTGGACGTCAAAGTAAGGAAAGTGCAAGGTTACCCGGGAAATCACAACCTACTCAGCCAGCTTAACATCATCCAAGTTCTTCCTCAGAAACTTTGTCGCCTCAACCAATCCCTCTTTCAGAACCTGCGTCTGGCATACAAACCCAATCCGGACAAACCCCCTAAACTCCGAACCAAAACACTCACTCCCAGGCACGAACAAGACGCCCGTCTTCTCTAACAACTGTTCGCAGAAATCTACGGAGTCCACTGCTTTGCCCTCACGATGGAATTTCACAAATGCTGTGGTTCCCGCAAGTGGCTTCACCCACTCGCATTCGTCCTCGTGCTTCGCGACCCATTTCTCGAGCATCTCCACGTTGGTTTTCGCGAGCTGAATATTTCTAGCTAGAAGACGGTGCACGGTGCTCTGGTCCAGTGCGTATGCGGCGACCTGCTCGTCGAGCTGGCTGACAGATATCGTCGTGAAGTGTCGCACTTCGGCGATCTTCTCGATGATCTCAGGGTCTTGGGAGGCTACCCAACCGACGCGGATGCCGGCGAGTGCATACGCCTTGGACATGGATCCTGTGACAACGGTTTTCTTGTAGCCCATGGACAGGAGGGAGGGCGGGAATCCGGGGTCGAGGGGGGTGATGGAGTGGAAGACGGGCCGGTAGACTTCATCACTGAGGATGGTGATGTCGTGGGCTGAGGCAACGTCGATGATTTGCTGGAGGAAAGCCCTCTTGAGAACTACTCCTGTTGGATTATTAGGGTTGTTGACGACGATCAGTTTGGTGTTGGGCTTGATAAGGGCTTCGAGGTCGGAGATTGAGGGGAGCCAGTTGTTTTCAAAGGTCGCGTGCCAGAGGTCGACTGTGGCACCGAGATGTTTGGGTACATCGTAAAGTGACTGGTCTGTAACAAGTCAGATTGCAATATGACGATGTGGATGCGAAGACCTACAGGTAGGATAGTGACAGATCACGTGGTCGCCTGGGCCAACCAAAGCATACGCAGCAAGATAGTTGGCCGAGATAGCCCCAGGGGTGCTGATGATGTTCTCAGGTTGAATCGCAGCTGTCGACTTTGCAGAGTAGAGCCGGGCGAGGTTCGACCTCAGAGCATCGGAGCCTCTGATTGCGCCGTAAGTCAGGGCGTTGGAAGTCTGGAGGACCTGCTTGTTCTTGTCTTCTGAGAGTTCGCGCAGCTCGTCGATGGAGATGGAGGCGCAGCACGTCTCGGCGATGTTGTACTTGCATTTCGTCTCATATCGATCCATCCACTACATGTGGTCAGCTACCGGAAGCCGGAAGTAGGACGACAGTTGATTGGACGTACTGATTCCACCGAGAAGGAGTCGACTTTGACCATTGTGGCAAGGTGTTGGGGGCTATCAAGGTGACGAACTGACTGTGGTTGAGAGAGGGGGGGATGACTTGAGTGGTCTCTGCGGCGTGTGCAGAACAGATGAGGATGTTTGGCCCATGTCATTCACAGGGCGCCGTCGGACGTGTGGGTGAAATCTATACCAGGTCTAACTAGGCTAGCAGCATTCCGACGATGCATCAGAGCCGCATGAACCTTGGACCGAGACCACCACCCGCCCGTGCATCAGCGGTCTGGCGTTGAGGGCTCCGTCTCGTTCGACTTCGTCGGTCGCAGATGCGACGCCGCAAAAAGGTCCACATTGGAGGTGAAGTGGTGTGTTGACAACGCCTGCCACATGGGGCTAGACGCGTCGGCCCGTCGGTCTGCGCCTCCTCGATGCGCAACGACGAGGCCTTGGCACGGGCCATCCATTCATCCTCTGCCAGCCCCCGCAGATCATGAGGCTTGCGCGATAGCTGTCCACGCAGTCCACGCAGTCCTCATCTGGCCACCTTCACGCTGCCATCTTACCCCGCCGTTGCCGTCCCTCGAGCTTGACGCTCTTCCTCGGTCCTTTCCCATCTGTCAACGCATCGCAATCATCCTCCACCCTCCAGGCTCCAGCTCCTGCGCTCCTACGCCCCAGGAGCGGCGACATGCGACACACGCCATGGGCCGTGACGCTCCTGGCACCGCTGGCGCTGGCGAAGTTGCGCGTTCCCAGCACCTTCAGCAACTACACGGCTGCCCAGCTCCCAGAGACGCTCTTCTCCATTTACGATGACCGTCCCGACGGCTGTCCGCCCTGCTTCAACTGCAACCTCGAAGACTTCGCCTGCCAGCAATTCGCCGAATGCAGCAAGGCCAATGGCAAATGCAACTGCAACCCTGGATTTGGTGGCGAAGACTGCTCGGAGCCTCTCTGCGGCTCTCTAGCAGATGGGCGGAACCGCGCACCGCGCGGAGGGGGACAATGCGATTGCAAGGAGGGCTGGGAGGGCATCAACTGCAACGTCTGCAAAACGAATGACGCATGCAATGCGATGATGCCTGAGGGAGAAGGTGGTGTTTGCTTCCGGGAGGGACAGCTAGTCAACGAGAATTTCCAGATGTGCGACATCACGAACCGCAAGATCCTGGACCAGCTCAAGGACCAAAAACCGCAGGCTACCTTCTCCTGCAAAGCAGATACAGCTGAGTGCAACTTTCAGTGTAGGATCTCCCATTTGATTGACGAATCAAGCTACTTGTGCTGACTTTCCCAGTTTGGGTTGACCAAAAGGAATCCTTCTACTGTACCCTGGACACCTGTGAGGCGAGCTGGACCGCCCAGTCTGATCGCAACATCACCGACTACAAGTGCGAGAAAATCAAGTGTGCATGCGTGCCGGGAAGAATGCTGTGTGGAGAGGCGGGCTCGATTGACATTGGAGACTTTCTGGACCAAGAAATCAAGGGTCCTGCTGAGTTCAAATCCATCTCGACTCTGGATGGCAAAGATAGTGGGAGCATCTTCTCCGAGCCAGCGATGAACGATCTCATCTCCAGCATCTTTGGGGACACTAGCATCTTCCTTAAATGCAATGCCGGAGAGTGTCTCTACCAAACCGAGGTCCCTGGCTATGAAAGGCCTGTCAAAAAGATCAACACACCTCTGATAGCAGGCGTCATTGCCGGGTGCGCCTTATTCGTTGTTGCATTCGTCTTGATTGTATGGTTCTTCGTCCACAGAGCCGAGGCCAAGCGATGGGGCGCAATTCATCTTTCGGATGACGAAGAGGACGAGAACGCGAAGCTCTTAGCAGACCACCGACCAGCCGCGCTGTCGTTCGACAACGTGTCTTATCAACTCAACGGAAAGCAGATCCTTGCCGGCATCTCTGGCGCTGTCCATCCTGGAGAATTGTTGGCTATAATGGGAGCCTCAGGAGCCGGCAAGACGACTTTCCTTGACATACTCGCGCGGAAAAATAAATCCGGAACTACTGGGGGCAATTTCTATCTGAATGGAGAAAGGGTTCGCGACGAAGAGTTTAGAAGCGTCATCGGATTTGTTGACCAGGATGATACCATGCTGCCTACTCTTACTGTCCACGAAACCATTCTCGACTCCGCTTTGCTTCGACTACCCAAAGAGATGAGTCGCCAATCAAAAGAACAAAGAGTTGAGGATGTTGAACGACAACTCGGTATCCACGCCATCCGTCACCAAATCATTGGTTCGGAGGAGAGTGGCCGCGGCATCTCGGGTGGAGAAAAACGACGTGTAGGTATCGCATGTGAGCTCGTTACGTCTCCCAGCATTCTCTTCCTCGATGAGCCCACCAGTGGATTGGATTCCTACAATGCCTTCAATGTCGTGGAATGTCTCGTCAATCTCGTCAAGAACTACAATCGGACCGTGGTCTTCACTATCCATCAGCCACGCTCCAATATTGTCGCATTATTCGATCAACTCATTCTCCTCGCCAAAGGGAGGACAGTATATTCCGGGCCCTTTGAAAGCTGCCAGCCCTACTTCGACAACATCGGCTACCCCTGTCCCCCAGGATTTAACATTGCAGATTACCTCATAGACCTCACCATGCACGCGGGCACTGCGCGTCGGTCTATCGACGAGGACAGCTCTCTTTTCACACGAGACGGTCTACGGACTAGTGCAAGCAGTGCGATTGCAGTCAAGTCTATCCCCAGTGTTAACAACATGAGCATCGACACTGGTAGCCCGAGCAATTCAATCCTGCGCCCCAAGAACAAGCGGAGGACTTCAATCCGACAGCAACAAGAGCGTGAGCTTTTCACAAGGAAGAAGAGCTCTGCCCCTCCAGATGGTACGATGTCCCCCAAAACTGATGACGAAGCTCCCTACGATCGTCGGGAGGGTAGCAATGCTCAGTGGCTAAAACTTTCTCGTCAACAAGGTGCACCGCCTCCCCAGGTCTTGGACGATCCAGACGAGGTCCCTCCGCCCGCTGATGGCGGAACCGGAACCAACCTCGACACTCTTGTCGTTGCATACGCCACTTCGGACGTTGCTGGTGCACTCCACGAGGACATTGCTAGCGCCATTGCAAGAGCGAACGATGCAAACGGGACTCCAAATGGTGACCAAGGGCCAAACGGATTCGTAGCAGCTGGCAAGTTGAAAGGTTTTAGGAAGGTCGGCTGGTTTGGCCAGTTTGTTATCCTTTCCAAACGTACATGGCGGAATCTGTACCGAAACCCGATGCTCATGCTCACTCACTATGCTATCGCCATCGTTCTTGCCGTCTTCCTTGGCTACCTGTTCTATGGGCTTACGGACGACATTAAGGGGTTCCAGAACCGACTTGGACTATTCTTCTTTGTGTTAGCCCTCTTTGGGTTCAGCACTCTTACTGTTCTCACCGTGTTCGCCCCTGAACGTCTTCTTTTCACCCGCGAGCGCGCTAAGGGTTATTACTCACCGATCTCATACTTTGCAGCCAAAGTGCTGTTCGACATCGTTCCCCTCCGTCTGATTCCTCCAATCATTCTTGGCATCATTGTTTACCCTATGACCGGCCTCCTTCCGCAATGGCCGGAGTTCTTCAAGTTTGTTCTCTTCCTAGCTCTGTTCAACTTGGCGGCTGCAGCAATTTTCTTGTTCATTGGCATTGTGTTCCGGAACGGAGGAGTAGCGAACCTAATCGGTATCCTTGTGATGCTGTTCAGTCTGCTGTTCTCTGGCTTCTTCTTGAACAAGGAGAGTATTCCTACGGCTGCCAAATGGCTGCAATCGGTAAGTATCTATCACTTTCCTTTATGAGAGGAGGACATACGCTAACAGTGATCGATGATTAGCTCTCAATCTTCCACTACGCGTTCGAAGGCCTCATCGTCAATGAGGTCAAGTACATCAGTCTCATCGATCATAAATACGGCCTCGACATCGAAGTCCCCGGATCGGCCATTCTTAGCTCCTTCGGCTTCAATGTCCAGGCTCTGTGGCGGGACTGCATTGGCCTTGCCATTTTTGGAGGCTCCTTCATCGTCTTGGCGTACGTTGCTATGCACTTGCTACTTGTGGAGAAGCGGTGATTGAAGCACATGTCAATCGTGTCAGATATTTCCTGTATAAACAACAGCATCTTTCATATTTTTTTTTTCCATATTATATTTGCTTTGGTTCGTTGTAGTGTATTGGTACTGTCTTGGCATACTTGCACGCTTCGTTTTGACATTCAAAAGGCGCATATCATTGGTGCATAGATCGCTTGGTACGCTTCTCGAAGGTGTGAGTCCGAAGCCGTGCAGTACATATGAATGGCAATAGTGTCGACCATGAATTGTTTGAAATATATGATACCTCCGATTGCCTATTTCTGCTGGAGCTATGCTAAATCTGCAGCAAGCCAACGCTATCCTTGGCTCTCGGCCTCCCTTCCAGCGTTCTCAGTCCTCTCCCTCCGAATCCTCTCCACCAGCACGCTCCTCCTCTCCAGCGCCTCCTCACTCCACACAACCTCCTTGTCATAATACTCGTCGAAAATCGGCACGCCCCTCTCCGCCTCGGCGCTCAGATCCAGCCACTCGGCCTTGGTACTCGTGAAAATGTGCAGATCGGGTCGAACCCGCTGTCGACTGCCTTCGCTCAGAGTCCCGGCTTTCACAAACGTCATGGCGGAGCCGAAGCCCGAATAGTGGGAGAATACGACGGTCAGGCAGGCGGGGCACCGCGCCATGGTTTGGGTGGAGCCCGAGGCCGTGGGGGTGGGGGTAAAGAGGACGGCGGCGGTGGTGGTGGCGGTGATAGTGGTGGTGGTTGTCGATGAAGGGGTGGGCGTGTATTTGTATGTGAAATTCGTGGACTCGACCATGGCGTTGAGAAGGAAGGCTGTGCCTGTTTCACGCTGGCACCACGTGCAGTGACAGCAGTGGACGATGAGGGGCTTTGCGTTCATGGTGTATGTGAGCGCGCCGCAAGTGCACTGGCCGTGGAGGGGGTCGAAGGATGGCGAGGATGCCATAGTGGAGGCTGGGTTGGGTTGAGTAGGTTTGGTTGGGATTTGTGGATGTTTTGGTTGGAGACTGGGTTCGAGGGCCAGGGTGGAACGGTGAAGGGAGGGAAACACGACGGGGCTCGCATCGCGGTTTCACGAGGTAACGTGATGCAGCCACCTCCCGATTATCGCCTAGCGCTTCGGCGACTACTTCCCGTCCCACTTATCGATGTCGACATGGAGGCTTCGACGGAGGATTTTGAATTAGTCAGACAGGGATCGATTTGGAAGGGTTTCTTGGTGATAAGCGACATTGCTGTTTGCGTTTATGTGGGCTTCCTCCTGAGATCTTCCTCGGATGTTTCTTCATCGCGCAACGACCCCGCAGTGATGAGCGCACCAAACGAGACGTCGCCTCTGCTCCCTCCAAAGCCGGATCGCCATGTTGATCCGAGCAATGGGATTGCGCCTGGAGGCGCGGAGATATACGATGAACGGGACGAGAGTTCTGACGAGCAGGAGGGCGACGAGGATGGCGGGGATGTTGAGCGGCAAGTCAGCAATGGAGATACGGTCAAGCATCAGGGGATGCCAGACGTCAAAGAGAAGATGAAATATATATTCCCTGCGATCGCCATTGGTGTAAGTTCCAAATCGAAATGACTAGAGCTGACGCGGTTTATGGCGAGGATACTGAGGATTTGCAGGTGTTTTTAGTAGCTGCAGACCAGACGCTCGTGGTTTCCACGTACGGAGTCATCGGATCAGATCTACATGCACTTTCTTCGACGTCTTGGATCGCGACGGGGTACTTGGACCTCCCCTGTTTACGGAGTAGCAAGAACCACATTTGCTGATGAGATGGACCCAGATACTTCCTCACCCTCACAGCCTTCCAGCCCGTCTACGGCAAGCTGTCCGACATCTTCGGCCGAAAACAATGTCTCCTTTTCGCCTACTTGATCTTTGGGATCGGCTCGACATTTTGCGGCCTCGCTCGCAACATGGCCGAATTAATCGCTGCGCGTGCCTTTGCGGGGATCGGAGGCGGAGGCATGACGGTCTGTGTCTCGATTCTCATGTCTGATGTGATACCCCTGCGGGACCGCGGTTCCTGGCAAGGCTACGTCAATATTATCTATGCGACGGGATCCGCCGTCGGCGCGCCATTGGGAGGCTTCCTCGCAGACAGCATCGGATGGCGGTGGTCTTTTCTCGGGCAGGGCCCTCTCTGCATCGTTGCTTTTATCGCAGTCGCAGTCGTCCTAGATATGCCGAAGCAGGACCAATCGCACTGGAGGTCCAAGATCGCCAAGATTGACTTCCTGGGCGCATCCATTCTTATCACGGCTGTTTTTGGGCTGTTGGTGGGTCTGGATCGGGGCTCCAATGTGTCGTGGGGTAATCCTATTACTATCGCGGCGCTGAGTACTACACCACTCTTTTTGGTGTTTGTGCTGGTTGAGAAACACGTTGCTAGCCATCCTTTCGCGCCGTTCCGGATCATTTTGAACCGCTCGCTGTTCGCTTGTTATCTCTGCAACTTTTTCTCTTTTGGCGGCTGGCTTGCGTCCCTCTTCTTCATCCCGCTATGGTGGCAGGTTGCTGGGGATCTGAGTGCTTCCCAAGCCGGTCTGCTTCTCGTACCCTGTATATTCGCTGGAGTTTCTGGATCCCTAGTAGGAGGATTTTACATGAGGAGGACGGGGAAGTACTACTGGATCACCGGAATCGCTTACGCGAACCTCGTCATTGGTCTTGTTCTGATCTTCCTGTTTGCAGGGACCGTCATGGAGAGCACGACGGGCATGATTGTGGGGACCGTTATATGCGGCTTCTCGAATGGTATCGGCGTCACGACGACGTTGATCGGTTTGAGTGAGTCTATCATCACGCTCCCTTTCTCCTCGTGTATAGCTAACAATCCACAGTCGCAAACGCCTCCCACGCCGACCAAGCCGTTGCCACCGCGTGTTCCTACCTCTTCCGCTCTCTCGGCTCCGTCTTCGGTATCTCCATGTGTGCGACGGCCTTCAACCAGACGCTCCGCAAGTCCCTCCAGCTGGCTTTGAACGGGGATGCCGATGCCGAAGAGATTGCGAGCCGCGTTAGAGAGTCGCTGAGCTATTTTAGGAGCTTAGAGCCCGAGATTAGGGAGGTAGTGAAGGAGTGCTATGGGCGGAGTACGAGGGCGGCGCTGGGGGTCAGTGCGGTAATGGTACTGGGGAGTGCATTTTTTGCATGGTTTATTAGGGAGAAGAGGCTAGAACGCTGATCTTACGATTTGGATTGGGAGGGGGTGCGGCAGACGGTTCTACAGAGAGGGTTGGAACCAACATTGAAAGGTAGGAAATACTCGCACAAATCGACTTCTCACTGTATCTTATTCAAAGCAAAACTTAAAGCTCATGACCCAAACGTATGTCAGCTATTTAGTAGTTCGACATCTTACGTGCAGTAATGTTGCATTCAGTCTAGGATTTTACACACAACTACCAAGTAGAATCTTTTCCAGGCTTGTTTGCCTCGACCGCAAAACTATCTTGAAGTAGATACATTCTTTATCTCGCAGAGAAGAACTCGCTACTTTCATTACGCATATAGACTTGAAAAGCATAATGGGAACAGGGTGAAGCTGGAGAAGAGGGAAGAGGCAAGAAAATAGTGGCACATCTCGAGATTGAACAAAAGGAAACTTGCCTTAAGGGTCATTTAGAAAGAAGCAGGTAGAGAGGTGCCGAAGCGTGAAAAAGGCTCAAGATATAGACGATTAAGAATTCCCACCGCGCTTTTGCCTCTAAGCTACTGTTCAAGCATACCTTGACATTCTAGATCATGCTTCGTCCCCGCGCTGTGTGAGTGATATTACTGAGTAGTTCGCACTTACAATGTACGGCTGGGAGTATGATAGGTGGAGATCTCGAAGTCCTTTCGAAGTCGGAGCTCTGATGGGGCATGCTCTAGGATACATGCTGTGCTATAGTTGTTGCGGTGTACATCGGAAAATCGATAATTCACATCTGCTGTTACAGGCGCGAGAAGATTTAGCGCTGTATAATGAGTCATCATTGCGAAGTTGGAAGTGATCAATATGTCATGATGTTAGGTGTAGAGGGGCGTCTTTGCGGGTAAAACGAAAGCATCGTCATAAAAGTACTACCACACTGACAGGAAGCAGTCGTTTCTGAAGGCGTGGACGTAGGCTAAGTATTTTAAGTGAGAATGCAGGACCGAGGGATATCGAGGTTGCTATCTGTCAAAGCTGCGGCGAGTTTGGCTTCGCTCTCTGCTGTCGTCTTCCCCTCTTCGAAAACTCTAGGGGTTTTGATTCACAGAAGAGAGTCGTACAAAGCGCTGCCCATAGGACCGTAATATTCTGAATATCTACGCTCGGTGGCGGTGCAGAGGTCATATCGCTGCGGCAATCTCTGCTAATACTGCGGAGACACGAATCGATGATTGAGAGGGTCAGGCTAGTCGTATGTAGAGAGAGCGATTGATTATGGTAGTATATTGTCCGTAAACCATGGAAAGAAGACTTTTTTAGCCCATTCGCCGCATCATGTCTTATGACAGCGACCAAGCGGTAGCAGCCGGCAATTGTTTGCGTGTCCCCGACCGGGTACGGGAACTTGACTATGTCCTTCCGGTCTAGGTCAGCAACAGGCTCCCAAACAGTCCAGAAGTGGATGTGAACGGGTGGTTCAACTCACTACGCTCGTCTCTAAAGCAACAAGCCAATACAGATTCCATACATGGCCAAACACAATGAAGCCTAGTAGTAGCGTACACCTAGCGCCTTTTGTAAACTGGCCTATTTGGTTCTGCCGCGCTGCCGTCCACATAGCAAGCTTGTACTTAGCATCATCCTTATCGTTGTAACCTCGCTAAGTCTCAATGAACATTACGGCTGGTGCATAGGGCGTGTAGAACGTCCAGTTGATGGTTCGTAGCTCCTCCTCCGGCACAGCGCGCAGGAGATGTCAAACCTGGTCGGCAACAGTAGACGATGATTTCAGCGTAATGAGGAAGTGAACAGATTTTAGATCGGTAGGTTCGTCTTTGTAGGGACGATTTTGATGTTGGTGAGTTCATTCTTTAACGAGTTTGAAATTAGTATCCTGAGCGCTTTAGGCCTCAGCTACCAGAAGACCAAATCTAAATGCTTTCCTTTGTTCCAACTAGGATCCTCTTGGAAGGACTCTCGGTCAATATGGTGGCTATTTTGACTGGAGAAGAGAATTGAGCAGAGACTAGGGTCGGAGAGCTGACGTATTCGTCGATGATGTTGCGAACGGCGGCATCATGAACTAAGCAGAAGCATGTGAAGGGGCTTGAGGATTGCAGAAGGAGGTAGGTCTCGAGGGAGACAGGATGACTCAGCAGTCATCACATGATCCCATCCGCTCCCACGTGAGCCCGCAATTCCACACCGCAGACCCCTGCCGCCAAGCGTCGTCCACCACATTCCCGCATCGCCGCTACGCTCCGCAGTCCAGCAGCACACATGTAACATGTCGACACACCAGCGCCTCGGAATACTTCGGCCACTACACCGACAATGCGTCTTCCAGCGCGCTCCCGCCCGCCAATTCTCCACCACGGTCGCGCCGCAGAAGAAATATTCGCCGCGGCCGCAAGTGTCTGCGTCCCCGCAGGCGATGCAGAGAGAGGCTTTCAACGAGGATGCCAACCTTCCGGATGACCTTGGGCTAATAAGCGGTGTGTATCTCCCCCCCATTGCGCAGATTTGGCCCGCTTGATTGGACATGAAGCTGATCTTCGCGACACAGGCACATTCATTCGCGTTCCGTGGTCGACAATCCCGCCCGTCAAGTCTCCCCAGGAGTGGGTGCAGTACGAATGGCAGTTCATCAAGGCAAAGTTCAAGAGCTATATCTCGTATGGAAGGTCTCTCTCTGGCGGGATGTTCGGACTGCTGACGTGTCTTGCAGGCTTTGGCAATACAAGAGGATTGCGGACAGGAAACCCTACCTCAAGGTCAACTGGTGGTATTCGTCCAAAGGCGACGTGATAAAAAAGGCCAAAGCCAGATACGAGCGTATCTATAGTGCCTTTGCCAAGTAGGTGGCCCACCCCTCTCTCCGCCGTCGTCAGTGTTACTCACTGCTTCGTTCCATCACATCGCCCGCCGTCCACAATTCCCCCCCGCTAACACAAGGCCAAACTCCAGAAAAGACGAAGCGACGATATCGGACATCTGCCTCTCGGGCGTGGCCCTAAAGTTCCGGAAGCGGCTTGAACGGCGCCCGGCCGATGTGAAAATGGAGTGGAAAATCGTTCGGCACGCAAGGGCATGGGGAACAAGGATCGTATCGGACCGTGCGACCGAGGCCAACTTCCCCGGCTGTCCGCAGACGGCAATACGCCAGGTCGTGGTGCGCATCAAGACGCGGCAAAGATTCCAAGCAAAGAGGGCGCCGGCTGCGAGCCCACAGGAACAGCCCCGCAAGGCGAAACGCGCTCTGAAGTGGACCCCCGATGGGCGAGAACCCACGGAGGTGGACGGGGACGCGAAGAGGGACCTCGGAATTACCCCGGCCAAAGAAGAGGATGTCGTGGAGTACCTCGTCCTGCAGAAGATGGTAAAACGTGGAGTCGAGGGAGACTGGAAGGTTTGGGGGTTTGCTTCGGAGACCACGCTGGAGAGTCTCAAGGAGGACGAGGAGTACGAGAGGAACCTAATCGCATATCAAAACTAGGCCAAGACATACGAGCGAACTGCTGCTTGCGACGGATGTATAATTAGAGGACGGCCCAGAAGCTATGAAGGTCGAACATGTGCCGCGAATGTCCAATGTACAACCAATGTTCAAATACTGCCTGCAGTCTTCATCCAGTGTCGCATACTATGTGCCCGTGTCATATGTCTAAAGGTGAGTTTCCATATCGATCCTTTCTTCAGGCAAAGTTACCCCGTCAATCTGAACGGGAGAACTGCGATGGAAATCACTTTCGGGTTACATCACATTCTCAGGCAAAAGGTGGTCTGTGCGGTAGGTTGAAATTCGAGTCCATTCCTATCAGCAAATGAATGACCGACATCCTGCTGATCTAGAGGGGAATAAAAGGAGCAGCTATAGTTGTTGTCAAGCCATGACAGCGTAATCTCTCTCTCGGACTCATTAAACATGCTAACAAAACTGAAGAAAGTTTCTGCTCTCTAGCCGCCGCGACTTTATCGAATACAGCGAAAGGTTATCGGCATGCCATTCTCGCGCTTGTCGCCAAATCGGAGGGTTATCATTGTATCGGAGAGAAGACTCAGGTATAACGAGCTCCCAGGGATCGAAGGCGGGCGCGGCGAGAGGGATCCCGGCTAGAAACCGTGGACCTGCGGGTTGTTAGTGGATGGCATCTTGAAGTTTGAGTGCAGTATGACTCACCTTGATATCCTTTGCATCGAGACCTAGACCCTCCTTCTTATCGATGAGGAACTCTTGAACATCCTTGCGCTGATCGCCCTGGAGCTGAATCACCTCGCCCATCTCGGTGTCGACGACGATAGTGCCATTGCAAGCGAACTTCTTCTTGATGACCTTGAGGATTTTCTTCTGGTCGAACTTCTTGGGCAAGCCTTGGACGGTAGTCAACGTCTTACGACCATTGCGTTCTGCGGCGGGTTAGCGACCGTGGGCACGAGGGGCAGGTGCGGCTGGGACTAGGCGCCGCGACCAACGCCCGGGACAGAGAGAACTCACGCTGGATGCGGATATGGATGTAGTTCTGCGACTGCTTGGTTTCGCCAGTATCCTCATCGGCCTCGGCGAAGGGGTCTGCGCAGCGAGTTAGTGAGGTCGGCGGCTAAAGCAGGCAGAAAGGGAAGCAAAACAGGCCAGCAGGCGGCGACAGGCACGCCCGCTTGCAGCCCGGGTCTGGCCCAGTCGTGCGAATGCAGCGAGCAGAGGCCGGAGGGGCGGGGAGGGGAGGGGAGGAGAGGAGAGGGTGCGCGGCGCACGATGACAGGTTTCAGCGGCTGTGCGGGGCGGTTGAACTGACCGAAAGTCTTGAGATTCTCGATGGACATAAACAGCTGTTTGTCCCGGGAACTTGGGGTAAGTCTGTTGTGGTGGAGTGAGAAGAAGGCGATGGAAATATCGCTGAGGACAGAAGCTGGGGAGTGGAGTGGAGCGTGGAGTGGTGACTGAGGCGGTTGTTGTAATGGAGACGAGGAAGCACACACGGGCAGGGAGGGTGGGAAGGCGGGGACGAGCGCGGCGGCGGAGGGCCCTTTTCATCGGCCAAAGCATCCGTGCGCCTGCCTCGCCACTGCCCGTCCACCCAATGCGCAACGCCCAGTTGGCAGTCTGACAGACGTCTCCCCGTGCATCATGTGATTGCGCCCTGTCTCACCCGTCAAAGGAACCCTCTGCGTTTGCCGTGTCTCTCCTCTTTGTCGACGCCGCGCGCGTTGCTGCTCCGTGCCTCGCCGTCTTCGTCCTGCGCTGCGCTGCGCCGCCCGTCGCACTGTCGCAGCCCTCGCCAAACCTGGGCACGCCCCGTCCCCATGCAGCCCTGTGAGGTGAATCCATCGACCGAGTCACAGCGCATGGCCCCCCAACAGTGCAGTCGCTCAAATGCATCTTGATTATATTTTTACACTGTAGCTATCCCTCGTCTCAATCGTGCAGCCTCGCCCGGCCGCACTCGCTTGCTTGATGCCTCGCAGCAGCCACACACACACACACACACACACGCGCGCCAGCCCTGCCCAATGCCTTACTTACGAAGGTGGAGCCGCAGGAGGTGCCTCGGTCAGACTTCCTGCACCCGCGCTGTTTGTGGTGGGAGGCAAGAACAGCGGCATGTACCCCTACGTACCACACGGTTAGTCCCACGGCTTCGGTTATGGGTAGGTTTTAGAAGGGGACTCACAACGAGGAGCGACATGACTGAACCATGGTTAGCCACATATCTCATCCAGTTTGGATTCGGACGACTTACAGGACATGCCAACAGAGAAGTAAGCCGGCGTGGACGAGGTCCGCTTCTGCTCTGGGGTTTCGGCCAGCCACGACTGTAAAGCAAAGATCACGGCAGTCCTGTGTGATGTTGAGCATCATTGGCCTGGCCATGGGGCGGAGGAGACCTACCAGCCAACGACCCTGGGGAGGAGCGACACGATTAGAATCAACAGCTCTCTCCAAGACGGTCCGCCTCGAGGGGGTCTTACTTATTTCGAGTGAAAATCTAAGACACAAACTATATCAGCCGGGTCACACAGTGTCGAGGGCGAAAACGTACCGCAGCCATGGGCAGCGTGCTTGCCATTGTGCCTAGACGCAAGCCATCAGAACCGGGCGCGAACACAGCCGGGCGGGGGCAGCATACTGGCCATGTCGCCATCCGACTTGTCTTTGGCGGGCTCCGCATAGGGGACGACTGCAAGCTGTCAGCGCGCACGTGACGGGGGCTCCTGAGGGCGATGCGCACCGAGGTCGGCTCGGCGCATGTCCTTCTTGTTCGCAGCCATGGTGCCGGGGGCTGGCGACGGGGCGATGGCGATGGGATGGCGTGAGAGGGCGGGTGGGTGTTTTGGCGCGGGTGCAGGTGGTGCCAGAGGAGGCAGAGATGCAGAGAGACGTGCGAGGCGTGAGAGATGGGCGATGGCAAGCCGCGGCGGCCGCGCCAATCACAGCCGCGCCCGATCGGGCCTCGCAGCCGTCCGCAGACGTGTTGTAATTGTGCGAGAGATGGCGGCGGCTGCGTGCCGGCCTGGGCACTCCAGTTCCCGCATCCCTTGCAAGACAGCGGCAATATGGGCCAGCCAAAAGCTGGCCGGCCTGGCTAGGCGTCCGCCGCACTGTCCGCCCCAGGTCCCTGCCACACCCGACCTTCCATCCGCATCTCGTGAGATAACTTGTCCATCACCTCGCTGCCCGCCTGCGAACGCTGCTGTACCACCTGCCCACCATCCCGCCTCGCCCCGACCGTCCCGACCGCCCCCTACGCGCCCCGGCAGAACGTCGCTGCCCCTCGAGTCGCCCTCTAATAGCTCGTCTGCCCTCCCTCCGATCATGAATCCGCTATCGGTGCGATGACTTCTCGTCCTGGCCCCGGAAAGCCCGAGTCTCTCCAGCGCCGCGGGAGTGGCGTGCCTCCATGGGGCCAGGTCCTGCGCCGCCCCTCGAAGCCCATCCTCAACAACAACAACCCGCAACATGCCCAGCAACAGGACTGCATCGACCCCAGCCTCGAGGCCGAGCGCCGCCCCGCCGAGGAGACGTTGGCCAAGGGTCGAGCGCCCGGAAATACCAAACCGAAGCCTGCCCCCTTCGATGCCATACACACCGCGTCCAGCGATGCCGTCCGACCGCCCCCACGGGGAAGGCCCTCGCTGTTCTTCAGCAATGGGCTATTGAAAAACAGCCTCGAGCTGCCCCCCCACCAGAAGCCCCATGGGCAGCCGTCCACCGCGGGCACCAATCTGCCGCCCCTCCAGGGGCCTCATGGACAACCCCCCATCGCGGGCACCAACCTGCCCATGCCTCCGAGGCCTGGCTCCTCTCTTCCCGGAGGGCCCTGGCAACCAGGTCGCATTCTCCCCGGCGGGTCGGGAATCAAGGACGATGCCATACTCAAACCTCCCAGTCCCAATGCACCGCCGGAAGCGATCCTGCTCCCAGGAGGGAGTAAGTTTTGTCTGAATACTGGGTGGGATATTGCTAACGCCGTCTCTAGACACCGCCGACTTCTTCCCCTGGACCGGCGTCCATCCCGAGGATACGCTATCCGAGGCATTGGTGAAGGGGGGGATCAACAACAAACCGCAGATTATGAATGAGACAAACACGGCCCGACCCTCCTTGTGGCCTAATCTCAAGAACAAGGCCGGCTTGTCGACCCTCTCGTCGGTATTTGTCGCTATACTAGAAAAAAGGCAGGCGTCGAATCGGTTAACGGAACCAAATACCTTCAAACCGCCCCCGCGGCTCACACTCAGGGACTCGACACGAGAAGCATGGCTTCACGACCTGTCAAACCCAGCAGTTGGATTGCGGAGACTGAGCCGTACCATCCCACATGGTATCACGGGCAAGGTTCTCCTCGACCATTGTCTGAACAAGAACATACCTGTTTCTCGGGCCATGTGGCTGGTCAGGTGTGTTGGGCTCAACGAGATGCGCTCCCATCAGCGCAAGGGTCAAGCTGGTACTATCACGTGGGTTAGGGGCTGGACAAGCTCCGTGGAACAATTCCTGGACAGCACAATAGGCAATATAGGCTTCACAGGGTGGAAACCCCGGATGACTCATGCGTAAGCAATGCTCTGCTCCATGAATTATGCATACTGACAATTTTAGGCTCAATATTGTTACCTACTTGTACAGACAGCATCTCCTCGAGGACGAACATTTCCTCGATTGGATTCTCAGAAACCTCGGTCCATGTCCACTCGAGCGTTTGCTTGTGTGGCTTCTACTTGTCTCCCTCTACTGGCGAGATCTCATTAATTCTCGTCGCCGGACCAAACGTCTCGCGGAGGCCCTGCTGAACCATATTGAAAAGGTACGAGAACACCCTTCGACTACTTGTGGCTCCTCTTTGACACACCCTGTAAAGATGTATCAACTTAATGAAGAGATCGAAGCCTCTCCTGCCCTTCAGTATCTTGAGGACATGGTCATCAGACTTGTTTCCACGTGTTCAGCATCTTTCCTTCTCCCTAAGACCTGGGACAAGCATGGACCCGTTCTTCACGCACTCTGTCGGCGACGTTCACTTCCACAGGTAACTCATGCAGTCGAAGCCATGGAAGAAAGAAACAGACGCTTGCTTCGCCCATCTAGAAATGATATCTCCAGCTCTATAGATCCGGCCGGTGAGATCTATCGTTTACTCGACTCCTTGGACTACAGCGGGCAAATACGCATCGACAAGCTTGCTGATGAGTGTATGAAATTAATATCCAATACTGATCGCCTCATCTCGACTGTTCTAGAGTGGGCTTCTTCTCTCTATCGAGAGGGATTGCATAGACTCTACCTTATTACTCGCTTGCTTCGCAGATGGAGCTATCAAGTTTCAACTATTGATACTAGTGTAATTGCTTACCTGCACGATATGCGTTCAGACATGAGTAACGAGCCTCGTGTTGTGTTCCGAATCATCACCGAATTAGTGCGCTCAAAAACGTTTGCCACTGGCAGATATCTCGAGTGGTTTATCTCCAACGGGTATCTTGACCAACTTACAGACATTTCCGCGGTAAGATGCACGCTCTTTCATTTTGAAGCTTTAACTAATTCCTGCCTAGCCTTCGGCATGGCCAGCACGTTTAATTACGGAATTACCACTAAGTGGTCTTCCAGAGCATGTCCGCAACCTCAGGAACACCCTTCTACGGGGCACTGTTTATTCTGCAGAGGAGGAGAAACGAGACATTGACCATGCTGAGGCTATAATTCGAGAACAAGCACCTCGTTTATTTGGCATGGAGCCTACAACTGACCTCCCACAAATGAGCAGTCTTGTCAATCTCAGTGGTTCAGTACAGCTTGAGCTAAGTATCTGGCTACGCCAGCAGGTTGCTATGAGTGTAGAGACTATCGAACAGTAGGTCAAACCCTGTCTATTACTTCGCACAAGTCTGACCCATTACAGTGTGCCCACCAAGGATCCATCCATCACAGAGTCTGGTGTTGTGTGTACGATATCGTCCCACGATTTTCATGTTGTGAGGTCCCATATCGAGGCATTCGATGATCTCTCAATTCTCGCGGATATAATTGGGGTCGTTTCTTCGTCTTTAGACCCTGCTGTGCTAGCTTCTGCTGTCGACACTCTTCATTACCACCACAAAGCATTCAATGCCATCGGCGCTTTTGATCGGCTGTTTAAAAAGATTGCGATGAGGTACGCCGCAATCAGGACAGTGCGCTTTCCTGAGCGAGACTTGATCCTTAGTCTCACCGATCTCGGCCGTACAGCTCGAGCAGACTCTCAACTTATGCAACTACTGGCGTATGATTTCGGTCGTTATGATCAGAAACTTTCCCTAGCTGCTTGCTCGCCAGCTTCCGACAACATGGCTGAAACCGTCCAGAATATTACCATGGATACCGAGGACGAGATTGACCGTATCCTCTCGAGTGGCACCAGTATGGATCCACAAATCATGACGCGAGTTTTCAACAAAATAGTCCACAATCTAGAGGATCAGATCAACAAATCCTCGCTACAGTTCGAGAACTACCCAGTCTGGTTCCACCGCTTGCGTGGCTTCGATGAAAGTACATTTGAAGGGATTTTGACCGAATGGTTAATATCTCTTTTGATAAGACATCAGGTACAATTGATATCTGCTACGCTGCCTCCTCTCATTATATCTGGCTGTATAACATTGCCAAAGGTCCTGGAGATCATGCAACGATGCATAAGTAAACAAACAACAGACAATCCAGAAGAAGCTCTTCGAATGTCAATTGCAACACTAAACATCATGCTTCCCGAGGAGCCTCTCAGCCGCCTTTGCCAACCGCATCATGCTTATCGATATCGACTAGAGCAACGAAAGCTTTGTCAGTACACAAAGGGACGTATTCTTGAAGTTGCTTACATGATGCTGGAACTGGGGTCAGCTCAACCGTCTTCATCAGTGCAAGCACAATTTACGAGCATGTTATCTAGTAAGCGACTTCTGACTGTCGTGAGACATTTTGCGGTCGACGATCCTCAGCGTCTATCAACTCTCTTTGGTGTTGATACGCAAACTTCTAACCCAGGGCTACGCGCGAGCATAAAGACACTGCTGGATGGTCTCCTAGATCCCGTCGATCATTTACGTATGTCCTTCCGGTGAACTCACTATATACGCTCACATCGCTCACAATTGTTGCAGATTTATCCCAGAGAAGCCTGGAACAGCAAATCATCGCCATTTTTGACTCGGCCAAAGATTTATCACTTCCATTATGCCAACTTGAGATCCAACAAATCTGCTCGGTTGATGCGACTTCGGCCGACACTTCGGCCGAGACGATCTCGTCTGCTCTTCTTCAAGCCGTGAAAGCGGCTGTAGAAAAAGACCAGTCGTCGTGGTATAACCTTGTTGCTGGGCTCAAGGCAGATCTAGCAAGCAAGGTATGAGCCGACCTCCTCTAATGCTGTAATTTGCTAACTTTTTCAACCAGATTCGAGAGCACGCAGAAAGCGAGTTATTCAAGGCGTCTGCCTTTCTCAGCATGTCTTCCGGGGTCGAAGTCGCCCCGCCGAGAAGGGAAGATCAGGCGTTTATCCGCAAGTACCTAAACGTCATCGATTTCACCTCCACCGGAATTTCGAAGGATGACCAGTCATTCTCCTTTGGTCCACTTATCGATCGACTCAAAGGTATAGCAGAGATATTAAGTACATCCAGTGACACCTCGAATGGAACCAAGGGCGCCCTTCCAACATCACATCTTTGGCCATGGTTAGTGCAGATCTACCTTACTTTGTAGCAAATGCTAACTAGAACCAGGCTCGATGCACTTCTCCATCTCGCTGTCGTCCACAGCTCGATGCTGGCGCACAAAGTTGGGAACAAGCAACAGATTGCTCTCCTATGGAGCCTAAGATCTCTTCTAACTCAGCCAGTTTCCCTTGGAGGTCTTTCCACTGCCGAACACGTCCTTGATGTAACATTGTTTCTGTCGGATTCTGTTTCTGATGAAGTTCGCAATCATCTAGCAAAACTCGACACTGCAAAATCAAGTGATCGTGGCCAGGGCGCATTCGTATTCGGCACTACTACTCCTCGTCCTGAGGGGTGGCTTACAATGACAAGACCGGTCTCTCTACCCACATCTTCACAGAGGGCCTCCTCGTCTCAGGCACAATCGAAGCATTCCGGCTACAGTCAATCCTCACCACAATCTCAACCCACCACTCCAGCTCCCTCGCAACGGTCACTAAGCCAGCAACAGCAGCAACAACAACAGCAGCAGCAGCAACAACTACTTCAAGGTCAACCAGGGGGTCGCGCCTATCCTCAATATTCCCAACACCCTCCACAAAACAAGATGCTCCCACAGTTTCAACGAATGGGTACCATGCCTGGGCAAACTCACCAGCAAACACAAGTCCAGCAAATGCACCAGATGCAGCAGATGCACGGTATTTCGCAGCTACGAAGCACACAGCAATCCCCGGTACAACACCAACGGCCGACTGCACCTTCTCCGCAGTCCGGTGCCGCGCCAGCTAAACCCGTTGCCGCGCCAGCTAGATCCGTTTCGATGAGGAAAGAGAAGCCTGTGATGAGGCAGGTTCCGTTCGCACTGCGCAGATGGGAGATGCTGCCGGATAGCGGAGGAAACCCTACAGGCAACGAAACAGCAATCAGTCTAACTCTCTTTGGAGCTAGAAAAGTCTAACCCCTGTTGCACCTGTCCAATCTGCCGAAAGTATACGGTATGGTGAGCAAGAGATTCATGGTTGGCTACACTATGCGATCGGCACCAGATCTTCTCTGACAACGTCCTCTATTCCTTGTTCCATGCTTTTTTTATTTATTTTCTACTTGCATCTCTACAGGTTTGGTTTTGAAAGTTTGGCGGCGGCGTTGAACTCGGTGATAGCATTACCTTGGATATTTCTATGATGTGGGAAGATGTGGTTCTGGCGTTATTCGATATGACTGATTGCAAGCGACATATATATGATTTCGGGATGAGGGTATGTATGCAGAGGAGAAAGTTGGACATGTATTACTATTCACCTAAAATGGGGCCGGGCAGAGAGGAACGGGGTGATGCATCGATACGTCAACAGTGACGGCTATCATGTACTACTGATACTGAAGTCTGAATGCAAAGAACGTCATACTTCAGTCCATGAAACACGGGCTTGCCATCGTGCCGAATGTGTACACCGCCCTCCCTCCCCTTCCATCAATCAACCGCTCATTCATACTCGAACGTTCTATGGACATCCCGGACGGGCACGCCGCATTGCGCATACCGCATGCATGCATGCATTGCCCCTCAACCTAAGGATTGATGACTTTGGGCACGTAGCTCTTGGTCTCGCCCTCCTTGTATGTCCAATCATCGAACATGTCGGTCAAGTCGCCCAGGGGCGCGGCGCTCGCATCCGCCTCGCCCGGGGGCGCTTGCTCGCGCAGCGTCGTGACGGTCCACATGTGGAATTCGTCGCCGTAGGGATGCATGAAGGCGTCGTGGCCTTTGTGGTCGCCTGGTTCGCAACGGAGAAACTGGTTAGCTAACTATTTTTTAAAAAAAAAAAGATTTCTTGGTTTTCTATTGTTGTTTTCTTTGGGGGAAAACTAATTGCGTTGTCGGTGTGGTGTGCTATGGTGTAGTGTGCTGGAACGAAAGAGGAAATGCAAATGGCAAGAAACGTACCGACACATTCGTCCAGCAGGTACAAGTCCGGATGCTCGTCTATATTGCTGGGATCGGCGTAGCCGGAGTAGCGGATTGGAGTCCCATTATGGAGGGGGCCAGGATACATGTGCTGGACGTAGGCTGTGCGGCCATGCAGAGATGGGTACGAGAAGCTGCCGCTGATTTTGAGGGCCTGAGAATGCGGGTGTGCGTGGTTAGCTGAGTGCGGGATGGGGGGGGAGGGGGGTAAGAGGGCAATACGTGAGACGTACGTGCTGGTCGAATTCTTCCAGGATAGTCTCTTCGTCGCGTTCTTCGCCTCGGTCCTGGATTTGCATCGGTTAGCCCTTTGATTCCAATGCCGACTATGTAGGTAGCGAGGTAGGTGGCCACCACTTACAAGCGCTAGCCGCTTCGCAATGTTCCTCGACCTCTCCGTGTGCTTGTGAACGATGGCTAGGGCCCCAAGCGGCACATGCTGCCGCTTCACAATCTCCTTGCCCTCCAAATACCTACTGAAGCCATCATCCTCAACGAGCACTCGATCCGCCTCCGGGACGTCAAAGCCGGGCGACTCGTTGTACAAGAACTGCTGCCACGGCTTCAGCCCGGTCTTCCACCCGGACCCACAGAAGACCAGATTGTCGCCCATGGGGAACGTCGGTCGGATCAGCTTATCCATGGACGGGGACGGCACTTTTATGCCCGTGACCATATGGCAGAAGAGCTGGAGCGACTGCTCGAACTCCAACATGAAGACCCTGGCGTGGGTACAGATGCGCAGTCCGGGGGTCCAGAACTCGTGGGGGAGCTTGGATGCCTCGACTTGCAGGACATCGACGAGGTGGAACCACACGCTCTGCGTCACGGCGTTGTCGTGGATGGCGAAATCCGCAACGTAGTCGATTATGCAGGCGAAGAGGTTCCAGAAGTGGTTGAGGAAGACTCCGGAGCACGCATGACCTGGTCTATCAGGCTGGGTGGGCGTGCCGCAGATTGAGGAGAATCCCCGA
Organism: Melanomma pulvis-pyrius CBS 109.77; assembly: GCA_010093585.1. Lineage (NCBI taxonomy): Eukaryota > Fungi > Ascomycota > Dothideomycetes > Pleosporales > Melanommataceae > Melanomma > Melanomma pulvis-pyrius. The sequence goes on from MU001840.1 coordinate 39,156, forward strand.
CCGGGGTGTGTGGAGAGGGATTTGATCGCCGTGTACAAGGACTCGAGGTGGAGCTCGTGTTTTCCTTTTATATATATCAGGGTGATTGGAGGCACCTCGGACCAGTCTGCGATTAAGATCACGGGCGGTTCCATTGTGTGGAGTGATGGTGATGGTGGGAGAAAAGAGGTACTACGGAGTTGTTTGTGAGGGTTCTGTTGTTGTGCTTTCGGTGAGGTGGGGAGAAGAAGGGAGAGTGTTTTATAGTTGCAGTTTAGTGCCAAGATTTGAAATCACCACCATTTTCACTTGACAGTGAGCATCGCCAAGTATCGTCGTCACGGTAACAAAACTATATAGACATCATCGATTCGACTTTCTAACGAAGTGAAATAAGAATCGCAGGCTCATACAAATAGTCCTCCCACTCCCATATATGTCTACCAAGATTGCAAGCGTCGCTCACAGGTATCTCGATCGTAATTGGCTGAGAGTGCTCATGCGACCGTGCCTTTAAAAAGAGTGAGATTGTTAGCGTGTTATATAAGAGTTTAAAGGGTTGGACTTGCTGTATATTGCTAAGCAACGCCTCCTCGAGGGCCGATTGACTGATCCCGGCATCTGTTTTCAAGAAAAGTTAGCATTCTGGGAAGGATTGACAGCTCCAAAAATTGCGACTACATGCGAGATAAACCTCAATACTGTCTCTTTAGGGCATGTTCCGCGGAACAATGAGGAAAGGATTTAGCAACACTCAAGAGTCGGGCAAGCGAGCAATCAAACCCCGAAGAAAACTATACAAAAAACAGAACAAGTTGAGAATTAGGCATACCGTCAATATCACTGAAACTGCTCCCCATGCTAGGTGTACCCTCACTTCCATCGTTTTTCGACCTCGGGCCTGTCTTCCGATCATTAAGCTTTGCGAGTTCGGCGCGATGTTGAGGACCTGGGGCACTAGGGCCCCCGGAAGATGCCTTAGGGGCGTCGCTTGCCGAGCTAGCCATCGATGAACTCAGATCGAATTTGGCTTCTTGCTCTCGTGCCATATCCGAGTCTCGCAAGGTAGGCTGCTTGCGTTTGCTGGCAGAAGGAGCGTTACCAACACCTTTGCGTTGCGTTGCAGCACCCTCAGGAGCACGAGCGAAAGGCAGCCGCGCAGTGGCGCTATTTTCGGGATCGTCCCCTTCTAACCTCTCATCGTAGGAGAGGAGATCTCGTGAACGTTGCTGTCGAAAGCGCGGGGGCCGTTTAAACAACTGGCTTCGATGCATGGGATTTTCTGGGCCCGAATCTTCCGAAGAACTCGTTGATGACGATCCCGCAATATCAGATGAGGCACCCCTAAAGGATTCGGACTGATTCCCTTTCGAGGATGGGATGGTAGACGCTTGGTCCAAACGCTTTGTATTTGTCGGATTTGGTGGTGCGGGGCGCTGAAGTCCGGTTCGGATGAGAGGAGCTTGTGGCGGAAATGCTCTAGACTGAGTGATTGTGTTTGTTGAAGGGGTACGAGAGAGGGACGGCGGCGCTGGAAGCAGTCAGTATATACCCTTGATGGTCATTAATATACACAATATTCTTGGGAAACTATACCTGGTGGGCCGCTATCGGGTCGAGTCACAGGGCTGTCTCTCGGGCGTACAGACATCGCCGAAGGTGTTCTAGAATCTGTTCCACATAAGAAAGGTGCTACAATGTAAGATAACGGGGAAACGCACTTCTTGACCCACCACTGCCATCTCTCCGCATGGTAATTCCACCGACGGTAGTATGAGCGCTACCATAAGTAGACGTTCCGGGAGCGTTCGCAGTCCCGACCTTCTTCATCTGGGCACGAACATGGTCCAGGTGTCTTTCATACAACCAAGCTGCTTGTTGAAGTAGGAAAGCCGATGGTACTTGGAATCGGTTTGCGCTAGAGCATAAATTAGCTGTGCACGAAACTGTCCCCATTTCTTTCTACCCACAGTTCTATCCCTGCTATAGTTAGTTTCGAAATGTTCCTTCATATGAGGGATATCTTACAGTTCAGGTCACTGGTTTTTGATGATTTCGAGATGACTTTCCAAAGTGCGCGATCCTTCGCCGCACTCCATTCCGCCTAGAGTCTGAGTCGGCATAGCATTAAATGTGACATCAGAGGGCACTATACCTGTTGTGGGTCGGCGAAACTCCCACGGGCGAAAGGAAGCCGAATCAGAATAGTGAAATGGATCGCTGCCATCTGCTCGGTAGGCGCGCTGTGATGTTTTTGGTTTGAGTATGAAGCTCAACGGAAGTCGGTCGTGAATGAGGTGAGGTCAAGCGATAGGGGCTAGTGCAATATAGGCTAGCGTGAAGGCAGCTGCGCATTCAATCCTAGTCACCACGGCAGTGGGAGAGTTCGGTATCGTAATAGTGGCAAACGTCGACCAAGAATCCAAAGAAGCCCTCACTTTTTCCTCTGCATGAGTCTTAGTTTAGATTATTAGATTACTGTGTTGCGCTAAGGCTCTGAAGAAGGCCAGTCCCTTACGATGCGGGAATTTTTCGCTACGTACTGCGAGGCTACGGAGGCTATCCCGTTTCGTCTCGTCGCGTCTCGTACCCCAGCTAATTCATTCACTTGCTGAGGTCCGGTTCATTCTAATCATGAAGGATGCTTAACTGCTCGAACCTAAATCAGTTGCACCCTTTTACGACTGTATCAAACGACAACACCGACCAGGGTGCCAGAACCGCCACTTCTAGAGCGTAGTGTGCACGCAGATATATCGCCCACTATTCCAGTTATCCTTCTTCATCTTCAACTATCCCCTTCCTCCACCCTCCTCCATCCTTTTTCTCCGTGTTCGTGCTGGAAGGATTTGATTCGGATTAGCCAATTAAGAAATGGCTTATTGTGATATAAGCGTAAAGGGTCCTCGCACCCGGGAAGGGCTGATAGACGAGGTTCCGTTCAGGGTCTTCCCAGCCAGCAAATAGGGTGGACACAGCACCTGGTACGTAGGCCTTATAGCCCCATCACTCGCGCTAAGTCCCCCCAGGACCTTCATCCCGCGGAGGGAGACTGTAACTTCAACAGTATGCCTGACATAATGCTCTTGCCTCTTCCGCCCAATTGTCTCGCCTCAACTTTCGTAGCGCCCACAGAATCCTCAACGTGTCTAATTGGTCAGAAGTCCTTGCGTGTGGCCTGTGAGAGGCCGGCGTTGATCTATACCAGGCTCTCGCAGGCTTCACCCGCCTCTTTATGACATGAATCGCAGCTCGGAGAGGCTTTGAGGGCAATTGTTGGCGCTACAAAGTTGAGCGATATGTTCTAATCCGTGCCGAGCCGCCGCTAACCCGCTTGTGGAATCTAAAACTACGGGTACGGCTGGAAACGTCATGGCAACAATGATAAACGAATATGTACTCCGTATAGACGGGCCTACTACATAGGCTCAGGTCTATGTAGTACTAGCAGATCACCCTCGCCTAAGATGAATCACGCTATCACCCGTATTCGAATCTTATCCGATACCGCGAGTGTCTTGTGAAACGGGGTCATATCATAGGCCCTGTACCCGATCGATCCCACGATGCTAGAGAAGAAGATGAAGGCGTGGGGCATAATGCAATTCCAAAAATATTCTTGGAGAAAAGGGATCGAATCCACGACAAAGCACCTCCACATTTGCAGGGGACAGTCCTTGAAGAGCAGAGCAAAGCCGATAATGCCCGCCGCCCAGATGTCGACACTATGATCGTACGGTTTCAGTGGAGGCTGGGTCCTGCAACTGAGTCGCATATTTAAGATGCGAGGTCTAGTGTTGATGTGATGACTGAGCATGCAGTTAGGCTCTTCGGCTCCCAGCTCCCCCTCCATACCTTCATGCATACATACCTTCATGGATAGCGCGCACGCAAACGTGGGCAGCTCGTTCAATTGCCCCGATTTCTCGCCCATCTCCCACCGCCTTCTCTTCGACACGGTCATTGACGTCGTCGCAACCCAGGGCAGGCACCTCCTTCCTGCCACCGACACGCCCGCCCTCCGCAAAGGCTTCGACCCAGACTTCTATAAAGACCTATGTCATCGCCTTCAACGACTTCACGACCAAGATCAAGTCCGCTAGGAGCTCTATGATGACGATGCGCTTGACTCACGGTACGGACACACACCGCCGACCGTGAGGGCGCAATACCAGAGCGAGCATCACAACTCGATGCGCGAATACATGAGGTGGCTGCAACCCGCCACTCCTTCAACTCCGGATAGCAGTGTCCATGATGATGGTCGCAGCCCCTCAGTATCGGCCCAGCCCAGCCCGCGAACCTCTACCTCTCCTGTGACCGCATCCCCTTAACCGCCCCATACGAAGCCCAGCGAGGGTACCAGCAGAGGTTCTATGGGCGTAGACATGAAGCGCAAACGTGACGAGGAGGAGGAAGAAGCAGTAGAGGATCAGACACATGGTCATGGCGCGCCAAAAAAACTAGCATTGTACTCATCTTCGTGGGTCCAACCGTCTAGGTACACTGCGCCTATCGAAGCCGTCGCTGTCACACCTATCGCGTCCAGGCCCATGAACGAGCGCGATCACTTACCAAGCGCTTTCATCTCGCCCTAATCGAACTTGTCCAATTCAGTCCTTTATAGGTGTCAGAACTACATCATAAGAAGACCATTGGTACGAACATCGCCCAAGGTTTCCCCGTCCTCGCCGACGGTCTCGCTTCCTCTCCTCTATTGCATGCTTACTGCGTTACTTCACCGAGCTATCTGATCATGTTTTCCCCGTTGCAGTACGAAATGCGATACCCGTGAACGCACCAGTCCTTGGGTCTTTCTCTATCTGAAAGCTATACCTCAGCAAGAAGAACAAGATCGAGACGATTGCTGATGTGATGCGGACTAGTATGGTACACGACATCGGCGCCCACAACCCGTATATCCTTCGGCGTATCACTGGTTCGGGAGTCAGATAGGATGGCTAGGTGCTCTGAAAGAGAGCCGTCCAAAAAGAATACTGGGGGTTGCTCAACAAATCGCTTAGCCCAAAGTAGTTTAGCAGACTCGGCTCCCCGAGAGTCATCCATTCAATTCTGCTAAAAGCGATACCTTACATCAAGAGTCCCGTGTTTGATCTTTTCTGGTCTCCTTGAGTTCATACGAGTAGCCTCGTCTCGCTCTCCTCAAACAGTAGTCAGTCGCACTGCGTTCTCCCAGTTCGCCAAGCTAACTACGTGCGGACATGAGGTGGAACATCCGCACGTTTACCAGGGACAGGTTTATTTCCCGGTATATCTCAGGAACATCAAGAATAGGCGATATGTGGTTCTCCACAAGCTCAGCTGGGGTGGATATGCAACGCATGGTTACTTTGTGTGTAACATGCTTCGAGTCTATACAGCCGTACAACTAATAAATCATAGGTATTTGAGACAGCAACAACAGAATTTCCAACAGCTTTATGTTCGCAGACAAGTGAATCACGATGGAAGAAATCCAGTCTCAACTCGGTGTTCCTCCGGCAGGTTGAGCAGTTGGACGATATCGTCCTCCACCGCATCAATGGAGTGCGTCTCCGGAGTGAAGAGGACGAAGATGATTACCCAATCGAGGAGTATGAGAAAGCATAGCGCAAGCATACGGAGCCCTGGATAGTCTAGCGTCTCAAAGACGGAGTAGAACCTTTCAAATTCCCGTCTAACGGTTGATGTCGCAAATACACTTCATTTACTGCTATCAGGGAAAGGTTTGATAGACTGAAGTACGCATCTTAATCTACGACATGTAATTGCTGGCACCAGCAGTGGAACAGCGGACTTCTTCAACACAAAAGCCGAAACGTAAAGGGTTCGTTGATACTTTCTCTCAGATTCCTACCCTCATGTGCATATACTGTTCCGTACACCAAAACTTCGGTGGAAATTGGAGGGAGAGCCCTTGCGCTTTTGCAGACATGTTGCATGCAAGGACCGTAGGAATTCTGGTCGGTGTGACCTTGTGTCGCCTTCCGCACCTTTAGCAAAAGCGACCATTTCGCATTTAAATTAAAGCAACATTCCATCCTCCTCATTTCCAACCAAGACTCATCACGAACCCGATCTCGATGACGAACCCAATCTCAATTACGACTCCGAAGTCAACGACAAACCGATTCCCAATGAAAAACCCAAACCCAACAACGAACCAAGTCCCAACGACGAACCCAATCCCAATGACGTACCAAATCCCATCGACGAACCAAGGCCCATCGACGGACCAAGACCTGATGGCGGCCCATGACCCAATGATGCCCCTAGCCAGTATACTACCGGCCTGCCTTTACAAACCAAAGAAGACGGGCGAAGTCTACGAGTACACCGGGCCACCTTGTGCCGGAATTGTGCTACCAAATGGCGCTCGAATGAAGGCATGTCAGTACATTGGGAACGCATACGTCAACGAAGAAGGAGACAAGGCAGACATCATAATTATGGGATTCAAGGTGGACCGGGACCCTTACCCAGAGAACACAGTGCGATTCATGGGCAAGGGGAAGCATAAGGCTCAACCAGAGAGAACAGTGCGAGTCGAGGGTAAGGGAAAGCAGAAAGAAGAAAAAGGGCGAGAAGTATGTTCATAGACCGAATCCTTTTGCACCACGCTAACATCGGAAAAGTTCAACTCATCAAAGTGATAAAGCCATGAAGTATGGAGCTACATTTTCGGATGGGATTAGCAAAGAGCGTGATATGCTCGAGATGTTCTAGTCCATCAAGAAGGAAGGGCAGAACAAAGGCTTCGTTGAGCTGTGTGCGAAGAGAAGACAAGATATTGAGCGTTTGCAAGGTATCCTAGACGCTGTGCTGGCAACACGGAGCCATGGCGCCTTCGGTGGTGAGTTACCCGACTGCTGTCTCGCCCACCAACAGTGGGGAGGCGCCGTGCGCGGACAAGCCATCGAGCCGAAAAATTGGGAGGGATTTCACCACTGGCGCCTAGGACCAAAAGTACTTGTGGATTCGATATTTCCATATAGAGGAACGAATAAGGACAAGTGTTTACATCCTTAACCCGCACAAAGCATAGGGCATCCAACACGGCTGAAATATCCGTCGGTCCTTCGCCAGTTACCCTTCTACATCTTTCTCACCCCGTTGCCTTCCCAGAAGTCCAATATGACACCAGCCAGCCGGTCCGACAAGAGCCAGCAACCATCCCTCCAGGCTTGACCACTTCTCCTTCCACACGAGTACCTGGCCTTGCCACATTCAGTCGCCAAAACTATGGGTGATGGCGCGTTCTCTGGGACCAACAACCATCTTCGCAAAATTACCAGCTCCACCTCCCAGCCTGTGGCGGTGTGAGAAGTACTTCCTAGGCCGTTGCCGGCCAATTTCGGGAGAGGAGACGGAGTGTCAGGACCGCCCGCCGTTACCGCCATGATTGGATGGGTAGAGGGGGAGTCGACAAATTTCGAGTGTTGATTGAGCGCAGCATCGGATACGTCAAATCGCACGACCGCACTGACGGACGCTAAATTTCCACTGCGCTCTCGTCCGGTGGCACGGCCCCATTGATAGGCGCCAATAGCGGAGCAGATGTCGTTGTTGTCTGGTCGCGTTAATTTCCTCTGCACGGTCACATTGACAGGTGCCAACGGTGCGTTGGGTATCGTGTTGTCTGCGCTGGGTGCAGCTTCACCGCTCGAGTTGTACTGGGGATCTTGGGTGGAAATGGTTGCCGACGGAACAATGAGGGGAGCACAAACGGGAAGATTCTGGAAGAATCACCTAATTTGTTCTAAAATTCTTCGCTCTGGGTTCGGTGGTTTTTTGCCTCCAGTGCTTGACGGTTGGAGCGTGCAATGGGGTGACTCTACAAAATGTATGTAAGTGCAGCATACCGTAAATAACATGCACTCTACAATTGTATCAGTTAGCAAGGCCGCGAAGATCCTATTAGATGTTACACTAGATATCACTCATAGGCATGATCGACAGCAGAGTTTCGGAAGCATGCCCCGCAACGCTCTGTGGAACATTACCCAATAACCGAATAGGCCATGATTTCTAGCAGACTGTATGTGAGATTGATTCCTAGGCATAGTTTTCTGTGCAATAACGTCTACTTGGTAGCTAGTTTGCCATAAGTAAGTCGAATTTTAATACTGTTACCGCACTAATTCGGCCCGCTTCAATTGTTGAATCACAGTACCTCTCTCAGCCTCATCGGCTCCATCCCATGAAGTAGTACCAGCCGGCCCACAATCCTCTTCCGATACGCACTCACACTCTACTCTAAAATCCTAGCCAGCTTCAGGACAAATTTCCGAGAATCAGAGTCGAACATCGGCCGCAAGATTTCAAGGAGCGTCATATGGTATCCGTCGTTGTACAAATAGTGAACATAGAGTTCATGCGCAGGTCCTGCGGTGGTGATCGTAAAGACCTCAGGATGTAAAACTAGCGCGTCAAGTCTTGTTCTTGTATTCGGCCGCTGGAGTGAATTGTACTGTGCGTCGCCGTCTCAGCTTCGACAAATCTTTCAAATACAGAGAGTATGTTGGGAGCACACGCGCCGTCGCCTGCAGCAGGTTCTGGGCATTGGGATTTATATTGATCAAACGTTCCTGAAAGTGGTTCAAGTCTATCTAGGTACAATTTCCTATTGCCACGTTCGATTGTCCTATCGGCTGTTGGTAAATTTTTATATTAGCAAACATACACCTCCATGTGTCCAGCGTGTTTGGGACGAGGTGAACATGCGAATCACGGGACTCGATAAGTCTTGGCATTGAAAAACGTCCGAGCTCTACTCTCAATTCAACTCCATCAACCACGACATCTTAACCGCGCAATTCCCCACCACCGCGCCTACGCCTCACAAACCCCGCTGGTTTCTACGCAGTGAACAACAACTACAACCGTAGTCATGCTCGCTCGCACACTCCTCCTCCCGCTCCGGCGCACGCTCTTCACCACCTCTCAACAATCCATCCACGCCAACATGCTCACCCGCACCGCCGCACTGCACACGAGCACGTTCCTCACCCGTCGCCCGACCGCCTCCTCGAGCCTCACCGCACGCCTCGCGGGCCTGCGGATACAATCTCCCACCCAGACGGCCGCGCTGACGCAGACGAGAGGGATGAAGGTGCGGTCGAGCGTCAAGAAACTATGCGATGGATGCAAGAGCGTGAGGCGGAAGAAGGGCAAGTATGTGTACATTATCTGTAGCAAGAACCCGAAGCATAAACAGAGGTATGTGGAATGCAGTTGCTGGGGCTGTGGGCTGGGGCTAATTTGTGTGTAGGCAAGGGTAGCGCTGAGTTGGGATGGGAGAGTGTGTATGGGGAAGGGAGGGATGGAGGGAAGGACTGGATACGGAGGCGTGCGTGCGTGCGTGGGACGATAAGAGCATGAGAGGGTAGAGAGCGAGGGAGCTCCTGGCACGTGTGTACTACTATATATGTATACTTTGAGCATCGGGCATCGAGCGTCGGGATCAAAGGCGTTCATCGGATCTTTGTGGCGGATAGACTCTCAGCTTCAGATACGCTTTCTCCGCTATCGTAGGTGGGAATTGAGGGATCTAATCTGCAATATTTCTATTGTGCAAAAGAAAAGGTGATCGCGAAACGACATCGTTACTCGACCTAACAAGTGGACATGTTGTATCTAGATTCCTCGGAATCTCTTGCTGAATTTGGGTTTTGCGAGAAGACTGCAGGCAAACTATGATACGCACGCAATGCGGAAGACCTTGTCATATTTGAAAGCTAGTAAGTGACTCAATGTGCTATCTTCATTCTAGCTGCTCAGACTGAATGAGTCAATTTTTCAATCTGGGAAATGCTTCTGCTTGGCTGAGCCCATATGATACAAAATGCCATCTCTGATATCGATATGAAAGTAAAGGGTATCGTTCCAATCGCTGCATATCCACACTCAATGTATGTACCTTATCCAATGCTATCCCTATCCCCCGATCTTCCGAATCAGACTGTCGGTTGGATTAACTCGCTGCGCCCACTCAGTCCAGCTTCCGTCGTATAGTCTTTTCTTCTCAACTGGGAAGCCGGCTTCGACCAGAGCCGCATCGATGACAGCGGCGGTGACGCCAGTGCCGCAGCTAGTGATGATGGGCTTGGAGGGGTCGACGCCTTTGGATGCGAAGACGGCCTGGAGTTCGGAGGCGGGAAGCAAGGTTTTGGTCTCCGGATGGAGGAGCTCGGAGATGGGGACGGAGATGGAGTGGGGGATGTGGCCAGATGAGAGACCTGAGTAAGGTTAGAATGTGGATGTAATTTTGTGTAGTGGATTCCGAGTTCTGCGTACCTTTCCTGGGCTCTGGGTCTGTTCCTTCCCATCGCCCCTTACTCCTAGCGTCCAATATCTGCACCTCTTCGGCGCCCTCCTTGCCCTGCTCCTTCGCTATACCCCTCACCTCCTCGAACGCCACGACTACGCTCTTGTCAAGCTCAGGGACAGGATAGTCGACAGGATCCACCTTATTGGGCTCGCCGCTCTCAATGTCGAATCCCTCCTCGCACCACTTGCGGAAATTGTTCAGGACGTGGACAGTTGGGTGGCCAAAGGCTTGTAGTGTCCAGCCAACCCGTGGCGCGCTGAAGATGCCCAGCTCTTTGGAGTCATATACGACCACGCTGTCGTCCCGGCGAATGCCCAGCTCCCCCATTGCCTTTGCGAAGTCTTTGGCCGAGGGTAGCATGTGCGGGTATGGAGATTCCGGGTCCTTGACCGCGTCCAGGTCGAAGAATCGTGCGCGAGGGATGCGACCGGCCTTGAATGTCTCCCTACCATCTCGGCCATCGTTTGGCAAGAACCATGAGGCGCAAAGAGGAACGATCTTCGGAGCGGTAGATAACTTGCTATGCACGTTCTTTTGGAGGGCGGAGTTGAGTTCGGCGGGGGTGACTAGGTAGGTGGTGAGATTGTATTGAGACATGGTGCGTCTACCTGCCGCCAATGGCCGGGCGGACGGCAGGAAGGAAAGCGGTCGGAGAGTGGAGCGGAAGCTTGTGAGCAGCATGTTGGAAGCTGTAGATTTTCGCAGAGAGTCAGATTCTGTGATGAAAGGAGGCAGAGCAGTCTTCGGGCGGCGCAAACAACTACTTCTATGTGTCCCGCAATTGAGGGGAGCAATAGCGCACAGCTGCAGATCGGACACACCTCCGCTCAATCTGTTTTGTTGCTCTGCGTCACATGGCCGCCAGGGATCGATGCACTTACCCACCAGCTTCAGTTATATTTGCATCGTCTCAGGCGTGTTTGCGAGATGGCGACCCGACTGTTATCCAAGAGGTGAGTGTAACTCCGGCTTGGCGGCGATGCCGTCATCAGGAAAAGTGGAGCAACGCCGCCGCCGCGGAGGTCCTTCACCGCCCGCGCCGATCTGCCATATCAGCAAAACACTTTGTTTATTCGCGTCCTGCTCCATTCCACGCGCCGAACAACCTCGCACGCGACGACATCATCGCCCACGCGCCCAACGACAGGATGAAAGTCACCATTAAGGAATGGAACGCCGTCGCCGCCTGGAGATGGGACATGCCCGACGATGACGTCTGTGGAATCTGCCGCAATCCCTACGACAGCACCTGCTCCAAGTGCAAGTTCCCGGGCGACGAGTGTCCGCTGCGTAAGCTAAACTTCTATGTCTATCCTGGGTAATTGTTGCTAATGCGAGGGCAGTGCTCGGCGAATGCAACCACACGTTCCACATGGTTAGTTGTGCCGCCACCCTCTTGTGTGGGATTTTACTGACGATGGTGAAGCACTGCATCTTTTCCTGGCTGCGACAGGAGAGCTCGCAGGAGAAGTGCCCCATGTGTCGACAGCGTATGTACACCTCTGTTCTTTCAAGACCCCCGCTAATGTACTGTTCCAGCTTTCAAATCGAAGAGCCAAGAAGCACCCGCCCAAGGAACGCAGGCTCAGGATCCGGATACGACCGCGACCCCCGCTTGACAGCCCGGTACTGGCACGATGCGCATGAGAACTGTCGAGAGCTGGATGGGATGGCGACTCGAAGCAGAGCTGGGGCATAAGGATTGAAGGATGGCTTGGTATGTGGCGATCTCTGGCATTGGCGTTTGGAATATACCCCTGTTGGCGAAATGGATTGTTTGCTAGACTGGGACGAACTCCCAGATAGAAGATCAGCTTCTCTAATTCTGAAATGAAGGTCAAAAACAAGCTTGGCGCTCAACTCCTCTGTGCACAGACCACTCCACTATCGATAACGGTTCCCAGCTCAGAGCTCAGAGCTCCCCTAGCTCAGCCCGACCCTTGCATGCGCATTCCGCAACCTTCACATCAACACAACCATGTCTACCAACCCAGCCCCCTCCAAATCTCCCCAGATACCGCACATCACACACTCGCCCCGCTCACCGCCTCTCACGCACTTCGATGACCCTCCCGTGCCCCAAGATGAAGGCCCAGAGCCAACCTACCCCGACGGCGGTCCATTCGAGGAAGACGAGATACCCTATCCCGAACCCGGCTCTGAACAGACTCTCCTCCCGCCTCCAAACTTCAACCCCTTCTTCACACTCATAGAAGATACGACCACGGGCGAGCACTACCATCCATACGTGCACTATGTCTTCGCCGACGACGACCCGGTCATTGTCACAGCGGCCGCGATGCGGAGTCTCGGGCTAGACGAAACGCGCTATCTACCTGCAAGCACACCAGATGGCGCCCACGACAAACCTCTCCACTCATCATATGGCCAAGAGCAAGACCAAGAACGAGAGGATGGGGGAGAAGGAGAGGAGCTGGTCAACTCGCCCCTTCCCCCGCCTATCCCCGGCGCAAAAGATCGCTACCTACTCATCGACGTCGGCGGCGACGGACACACGATACTTGATGCACAATCGCTATCATCCGAATGGCAGATCATAAACACGCAGGTCCGGCCGGCACCTAGCTTCGACGAAGACGCAGGGAACCTAGGACACATGCTACGCATCGAGGGGGTCGAGATCCCGAATCGAAATAAAGGGAAGACCAAGGGCCAGCTTGGGGAACAAAAGTTGAAGGAGGCTAGGGAGAGGGGGGACGGAGATGTGTTTGCAGCACTGGATGAGCTGGTCAAAGGGGTCGAGGGCGGGTTGGAGGTTGCGGGGAAGATGGCGAGGAGGGCTGAGGATGACGTAAGGGGGAGTGAAAGGACGGTGACGGGGGAAGGGGCAGGCTTAGATGCAGAGGAAGGGAAGGGGAAGAGGAGGGCTAGTGAGGCTTGAGGGCGAGTATTGGTGATGGTGGTAGAAGAGTTCTGCACGGTTATGCCGCTCGCAACAAATCTAATGGGTTGAGCATTTCTTCTATATCGTTTCCACTGCGTCTTGCAGACACTACCATCCAATCGCCTCTCCCCACCTATCCACAAACGACCCGCTATCCTCTTTCCCCACCTTCTCAATCACCTTCAAGCAATCATGCACGCTCTCCTCCACGCTCATAGCACCTTCCTCCTTCCATGCCACCAAGCCCGTTTCCACCCTCCCAGGATGCAGCAACAAAAACGCCACCTCGGGCACATCGATGGCAAAGCTCTTCACAACAGCGTTCAGCGCTGCTTTGCTCGCCCGGTAGGCATACCCTCCGCCCCCCACATTACTTGAAATAGAGCCCATGCGGGAAGAGAGAATGACGACTTTTGGTATCGATTCGGCGGAGGCAAGCGATGGGGCATGTGAGAGTCGCAGGTTCGGAAGAAACGACTTTATCAGATTGAATGTGCCCCAGGTGTTGATTTCGAACGTGTCCATCATAGTTGCTTTGCCCATGACATGATACGTTTCCGCCGCGGCCACGTTTCCCCGCTCCTCGTGCACGATCTGGGGGACGAGGCCTCTGATGCCCGCGGAGTGGATCAGGAGGCTTATTTTCTCGGTTCCAAGGTTCGAGGACAGCTCGGCCAGGGATGCCTCGGAAGAAACATTGATTTTGTGGAATTCCACATTCGACAGAGAGGAGAGGGATGGGGGCGGTGGTGAGACGTCGAGGGCTAGAATGCGCGGTGGAGGTTGAGAGGAGCTGAAGTGCTGGAGAAAGGCGAGCCCGAGACCTGAGGAGGCGCCGGTTATTAGGATCGTGGGCATTTGGGCTTGGATCAGAGAGTGGATATGGAGATAGGGATAAGATAGACGATAGGAAGAATTCAATATCAAGTATTTAAATCGAGTAGAATCTCGCGAGTTGTGTCTGGACTATTGATATTCAATAATCTCCTAACGGATATAGGCAAGGCATCCGGCGAGTTGGATTCTACTGCTAGGGGCTGAACGAGCTAAAATAGGCTCTGCATACCATCTGCATGGCCTTGGGTCTGAGGATGTTCGAGAGATTCTACGACTTGGTCCGATCGTCGTGAAACGTGGATTGAATTGAATGGAGGATGCCTCAGGCGGGGATCTCTTCATGCGTGACGCCATTGGGCTTCCAACTTTAAATACTTGGCGGACGGCCCTTGCAATGTTCCGCGTCGCAGGTCTACATCAACCACCATCTTTCCTTCTCCTCTTTCCTTTCGTCAAGGTATCTCGGGTTAACATGTGGTCTCTCCCCTTTGTCTCGTCAGCGCTCCTGGCTGTCGCCCCGGCGGCTGCATTTGCACCACACATTCAACACCCGGACCAGATCGCCATGAACACATACGAGAGAGGCGTGGGACATTTCTCCGAATGGAGTCGCGCGACCAAGAAGGAATTTTTAATCGACTGGCAAGCCGGAAAAGAGTCGGAATGGATCTTGGTGCAGGGCAATGAGGGCGGCGACTTGGATTCCATGACAGCGGCACTCACGTGGGCATACCACCTCGGGCACTCGACATTAAACACGTCAAATCCCATCAAAGCCATAGCACTACTACAAACACCGACCCACGCCCTCGATCTCCGCCCGGAGAACCAGCTCGCACTCAAGAACTCCCAGATGACCAGCGGCCACGAGGACCTCCTCACCATCGACGAGCTACCCGAGGACCCGGAGACGCTGAGCCCCAAGCTCAAGGGCATCGTCATCGTAGACCATGCGGAGCCGCTGCGCAAGTGGCAGAAGGCTAAGATCCTGAGTATCTTCGATCACCATGTTGACCGGGGCGCGGGGCCGGACGCGTCACCCCGCATCTTCGAGAAGACGGCGAGCTGCACGACGATTGTGGCTCGCCAAATGCTCGACGAGCTCGAGAAGCTGGACGAAGAGTACCACATGCCGCACGAGCTGCTGGAGCTCGTCCTGAGCGCCATCGCGATCGACTCGGGAGGTCTGGACGAGGACTCGAGCAGCGAGGCCGACATCAAGACGTCTGCGCGCGTGCTGGCGCGGAGCAACTGGAAGAAAAAGGACCTCAACCAAGTCATGGAGGGCCTGGACGACGAGCTCGGCGACGCGAAGAAGGACCTCGGACACCTTGGTCTCCGCGATTTGCTGCGCCGGGACTGGAAGAGCGATCTCGTCGACACGGTTTCTACGAACACGCCGACGGTCAGCCTGGGCTTCGCGTCGATCCCGTACTCGATGGATTACCAGATCGACAAGACCGAGTTCGAGGAGCTGTTCGACTGGTTTGCGATTCATGCGGCGTGGACGGCCGAGGCGCGGGTCGATGTCAGCGTTTGCTTGAATCGATACAAGAAGGATGAAGATGGGAAGAAGCGCAAGATTAGAGAGATTGCGCTCGTTGTGAGGGACGATGTGAGGATTGTAAGTCGGCCCCTTCCTTGGCATGCCATCTTGGAGAATAAGAACCCCGCTGATGGTGCACTGCCGTAGGACCAAGACCAGGCCGATTCTCTTTTCCAGGTCATCTACAATGCGCTCACGACGAATGGAAGTATCACTCTCACGCCCTGGCACAGGGCTAGCGAGCTTGCGCCGCGGCAGATGGTGTGGACGCATGAGTCTGATGCTGGAAGGAAGGTCATTCGGCCGATTGTCGAGGATGCGGTCATGGCGTGGGAATAGGCTTTGTGTTGGATGCATATTGGGAACTGGATACTGGCGAAGAAAAGCGACCGAGAGTTTGCGTATGTCATCTAATCTCGTCTTGTATGTACGATACTGCCCGCCTGGATGGCATCTTGGAGGAAAAAGAGAAATGTATGTATCAAAAGTGTGAATGGGACCTACAAGTTTGTTTTCGTACTCGGTATCGACCTACGCTCGTCAACACGTCACCAGTTCCAAACTCAGCCTCGAAGATCAATGCCGCTCTATAGATGGCCAAGCAGTGCCCTTCGTTCTCCCATTTCCGTCCATTTCAAACGAAACGACGTGACGTACACACCCACAACGAGCGCCAAGCCCGGACTCCGTCCCTCATTATCTCTCCATGGCGACGAAAAAACAAAAATTCAAATCCAAATGCTGCGGACTCATCGAGCAGGGCTGGGAATAGCAGTGAGACGGCCTACAAAAGCCCAAACACAAGAACAGCAGCCTCAGCCATGGCCGACAAAAACGAAACAATAAGAGCTAACGGGGCAGCCCAAGCCTCGCGAACAGCGGCATGATGACTGTACCGGCACTGTGCTGCTACATACATAGGTGTGTGGCGAGAGTCACGGGCTTCGGACATTTGCATGTGTGGCGGCGGGTGGGGCATTGCATTGCGCGCCACCCGCAGTCGGGAGATGAGATTGGGGGGGGGATCCTCCTCCACTTGCGCAGGGTGGGGATGGTATGTACTGTAAAGGTGGTATGTTTGAAACGGGCGAGATGGGGACTCGGACATGGATGCCTACCACCTACTCGCGAGGACGAGGGAGGCGGCACCGCGCATGTACGTACGCATACCGGTACAGTAGATGCGAGGCAGAGAAAGGATAGAGGGCGACGCGGCGTGAGGTCCCCCATCTATTTTCACGGTTTATTGCGACGCGACGCGGCGTGGCGCCCGCACCACACCGTGACGCACAGCACAATGCGATGCGATCAGATGCGATCCAAGGACACTTATCGATAACGCATCCAAAGAGGCGCAAGAAGCCTAATCAGAGATGCGCACTGTCGCGCACGCATCCCCATCTCCAACTCTCTCTCTCTCTCTCGCCTTCGCCGCGCTCCCGACATGGGAATTGGAATCCTGCGAGCCCGGCGATGAGCGCTGCATGAATGAACGACTCGCATTTCCGCCATCCATCCATCCAAGCCCCAGTCCGACGTTACGTTACGCATGAACAGCACCAGCGCACAATCGCCACACTCTTTTTTACTTTTCCCCTTCTCCCTTCGCAAGCGCCGTGGCTACAAGGTAGGTACAGTCAGCCAGCCCAGCCAGTCTCCGTGGGTGGCTAAATCCGGCAGCTGTGCGCACAGGGGCCCCGTTTCAGACCCGCATCGTACCCCTGCCGTGATTGGCCTGCCGGATTTTTTCGTCGTCACTACTTGGTGGCTATAGGCCCCAGGACAATGGAAGGCGTGGTATACGTGAAACCGAGGGTTGGCCATGGTTGGCTTTCCTTTTGCAATTTCGGAGAGAAAAGAATGGGTCGAGTCCCATGTCGACTGTAAGCTCTGGTGGATCTGCGGGTTGCATTCGAGGCCCTTGCAGGCTGCAGGAACCGAGGACGAGAGAGGTAGTGCAGGCGACTATTTACTCCTTTTTGGTGGTTTGTGGAGGGTGGTGCAGAGAATTTCCCCTGCTCGTTACTCAGGGGCATGGGAGGGGGAAACATCAGCCTTATTGGATGGATTCTGCAAGTTCGTAAATCACAGTGAGACAGGAGCAGAAACAATGCTTCAGGTTAAAATATGCCTGTCGAAATTTTTGTACCCAGTTTGTTCTATGTCCTCCTCCAATCATTGAGAATACCCATGCAACGCAG
Source organism: Melanomma pulvis-pyrius CBS 109.77 (assembly GCA_010093585.1). Taxonomy (NCBI): domain Eukaryota; kingdom Fungi; phylum Ascomycota; class Dothideomycetes; order Pleosporales; family Melanommataceae; genus Melanomma; species Melanomma pulvis-pyrius. Next base: position 56,954 of record MU001840.1, read on the forward strand.
AAATGCTGTCAAAACTCGCAAACCATGACGAAAAGGTAAAGACACAAGAGAGAAGAATGAAGTAAAAGCGCAGCTAGATCACCAAACCGGTCACAGACCCCCCATTAACAATAGAAGAAGAAAGTAGGTCAAAAGCCAAGTCCTGAATATACACCAAATAAATATCACCAAATGCCTTCGAAGAAGAGAATGTCGCTGCCCCATCATCTGGGCTCCTGTATGCTTAGATGGTGGAAATTTACATCTTGTAGGAAACGGGGGTTCTGGGGCGCACAATGCGGCCGTTGTAGGACGACTTGAAGGCGGAGGAGCGCTTCATGATAGCACCGTCGACACAGGTTGTGCCAACAGCCACCGGCTGCCAGACAATGGAGCCATTGTTGCAGAGTCCGAATTGAGTGGTACCGTTGCAGACAAGAGCGCCGTTGGTAGTGCAGGTAGATCCGCCCGTGACTGGGGCCGGGGCAGGAACCGGGGCAGTCGAAGCAACCGGGGGAGCAACAATCGGAGGCGAGGTAGCGACGGGAGAGGGAGCGACGACGGGAGACGAGGGAACGGGGGCAGCCGAAGGGACGGGGGCAGCCGAAGGGACGGGGGCAGCCGAAGGAACGGGGGCAGATGAAGGAACGGGGGCAGACGAGGGAACGGGAGTGCCATCTTCATCGCATGTCAGCGGATCTTCAGGGACATTTGCGGAGGGAGGCGTACTTGTTGGGGCGGGAGCGGGAGCAGCTCCGCTGGCACCGCACTCGCCGGTTGGCAGTGCAGCTGGCTTGTCACCACCAGACACAAGCTCAGCACCCGGGTTGGGGAACTTGATGGGGCTACCCTCAACACGCTTGCATGTCGTAGATCCAATGTTGGCAATGAGCATGTCGGGGAGTGCGTCGAATCCAGTGGAATCGCTGGCACCGCCGGTGACCTCAATAGGAGCACAGTTCATGTACATCTCTGGGCCACCGCTCAACAACGAGAACCAAGTCCAGGCGAAGGTAGCCTTGCCGCTGGGAATGCTAGCGGGAAGTGTATAATCCAATTCAGCATTGACATCGGCAGGGCAGTTGCCCTCAAACGACTTGATGACCTTGAACTTGGAATCCTTGCTCGGCACTGGGTCGGTGGTGACGCTCAATTGGCAGGATCCGCCACCGTGGATGGCAGATCCCTTGAGAGTGGCCTTCATGGGAGCTCCAACAGCAATGGTGTTCATCTTGGTGACCTCGAAGCCATACTGGGAGTGGCACGGGTACTGTTCAGCAGTGATTGGGGCGGTATCGATCAGGGCTTTGTCCTGGCTGAAAATAACCGGATCTTGCATGGTAACGTGGGCATTGGCAGCGGTCGCCAGGAAAGCAGCGGCGAGGATGGTGGATCGGAAAGACATTTTGAAGGTGATGATAAAGTTGAAGTTGCAAAGACTGGACTGTTTGACTGTGATGTTGAAGGAGTGTGAGAAGAAAGAAGGCTAGACCGGCTAGAGAACAGAAGACTGGATAGCAAAAAAGAATGTGCTGGTTGAGAGTGTGATGAGGAAATACTGGAGGGCTCTGAGGGCTGGTTATATATGGATGCTAAGGTACCATCTAGCCCTCGCCCGCCACTCACACCTTCCTCCAGCGGACTGCCATGGGACGATCCCTCAATCTGGGTGGCCGTTTCGAAGCTACAGTCCGAAAGCCAAACATTTGCACGGTAGGCGTCCGCTGCCCCACCAAGGCGAGCGTTTGCGCTGTGAAACGGGGGCGCCGAGGACGTCAGCCATAGAGCACTCGACAGGCGCGAGAGGCTCGACAGGCACGACAGGGTCGGGGCGTGATGCAGGTCCAGGATCCATCAATGCGCGGGGTGCCTAGGCGGAGATGCGAATGGCCTGTCGCCTGGTCAAGTTTCGTTTCGTGAGGTAGCGGTAGGCCCCTGCGGGTCGGTCATTGGCGAGGCTGAGTCGCAAGCGGAGTCGGCAAAAATTCCACAACCCCCTGTCTGTGTCATACGGCGTAGTCGCATCCTGGGCTCGCGTGTCCGATTGGTGTCGTCTCCTTCCTGCAGCTCTCCACCACCAGCTGCCCCGAAAGCTTGATCGACTGAACACGCACACCTTCATCTGTCACATCCTTCTCGCAGCATCGCCCAAGACTGGCTGTCGTAAAGCGCCCGAGTGTGCTGAGCGTGTGCGTGGTAGGGTCCTTCTGGTTTGCGAGGCTGGCTGCCCGTCGCTGCTGATGCTGATCCGGAGAGACTTGTTTCGGAGCCACGGAGCCCATCCTGCGCTCTTGCCCACCAAACGCCCTTCGCAATGCTCACCAAGCTACGACCTTGCAGCCGCTCCACCTTTTCCATTTCCGTCTTCGTCTTTGTCAGGTTTAGAATTCTATGCGTTCCGATACATGTCCAATAATGGTGAGTGGCGGTGTGATGACTACTCTCCGGCTGAGCCGCATTGCAACAGACGGTCATTGCAAGTCGCCTGCGAGACGAAGTCCGCTTCATTCGTGCACCTGTAACTCTGACGTCGGTTCTCACGAGTACAGCCGGTCTCTTTCCAATTTCCGCAATGGAACACCAGAAGCCATCGCGATATGCCCTGTATCATCGTCTCCTCGCACATCGCCGATGTACACCTTCACGTCTTTCAGTACTCTCGCTCGCTCCATAGCATCCATTGTGGTTCCTCCGCCTAACGTCCCGTCTGCAATCCTAACGTATGGGTTATCATAGGTCATACTAGTCACGAATCCAAATATCTCAGGCCCAAGTGTCTTGTGCTTCAGAACCAAGGCGACCCCCCCGGCAACGAAGATGATTCCAGAGGCTGCAAGCAGCAGCGCGAGCCAACCGAAGTTGCATACAAAAATCTCTCTCATGGTCGTCACGTTCGCCGTTGTTGTCGCGCCAATAAAGGGAGATTCGATATGCTCCATCGCATTCCGAAATATAGGATACCAACTGAGGAAGGTGTTCGCAGTCGCCGATAAGTTGCTGGGTAGAAATGCGTTTATATCTGTGACTGGAAGAGTATCCGGTCCATATTCGGACAAATTCTTGGACAAGCTACCGAAATAGCCTGTTGGTTGCATACTGAGTTGATAGAAGGTGTTCAACGACAAGCTCAATTTTCTTGAAAAGAGTTCTGGGGGAACGAGAGACACATTGACATATGCCACATCTTGATCGGCAGGGCCAACTCGCTGTATAAATGGCAAAGAAGAGGTATCGGTCAGAAATCGTTCTGTTGGGCTTGAACCGAACTGGAGCGTAACTGCTTTTGGAAATTCTTTCAGGAAACTCGAGGAAATAAGGGTGTGTTCAAAGCCCGTCAGAGATGCCAGACGGGTGTCCGAAAGAGATTTCATTATTTTTTCGGTGACGCATTGTTCCTGGTCACAGCGAACCATTGCCTCCACCTGAAGGGAGCATAAAGTTAGTGTATTACCTTCGAAGTGGAGGGAGTCTGTATCTCGATTTACGTACATGGTTTTGACGCAGTGAATATTTCGCCACGTTCAACCCAAATTCGCCGGAATTTACAGGAATCATTGGGTACAAAGAAACGTACAATAGTTCCCGGTTCGTACGGAATTTCTTTTCCTCTGACATGGATTGGTAAATATTGCCGAAGAAAATATCCAAGCGACCGCCCATCTCAGGCCAATCACGCCGGGCAAATGGAGACGATAGCCAGGGGGAGGTTGTGTCAACGAAGAAGCTCGTATTTTCCAATGGATTACTGGTTGTGGACTTGTTAGACCAAACTTCACCCGGCGCTATTTCTTCAAGGATTGTCCAGTATGTGTTTTGTGGAGAAGTTCCATGATCATACAATCCTTTCCAGTTGTCAGGTATATCGACTCCACCCGGAAAAGGGGTTTGATTGAAACTTCCGCATGCGACGGATAGATAGTTGTATACAAGACTAAATCTCGAAATACCGTCCGATGGAAGACCGACTAGAGGAAGACCAACAAGAGATGCATAATCCTCGGGAGTGGACATAGAGGTCGGCACTATAACCCAACCCTCAGAGTTGGCTTTAGATAGATCGAATGCCTCCAAAGTTGTAATCTTTACGTTTCCCCAAGGGTCTTGGGGTCCAATTTTGGTTTTGAGAGGGGCCATGAGGGCAGCGCTATAGAGAGCGCCGGCATCAACAAACTTCCCATTGCCTTCGTAAGTAGAGCCTAGGCCAAAGGCTGTTGCTGCAGGACCTGTGGTTAAATAGCGTAGCTTCGTTGATGAGTAAGTCGCTAGCTCGTCCCTCTTCATTGATCGGAGAGATGCTTAGCCGCCCAATGGGGACAAGGCCCAAAGAAACAGTAGGTTTGAACCAACTAGAGTAAGACGCTGCATTAATAGCTGGCTCTCGATAGTTCCCCACACCGACTGGCTCGCCATAAGCAATTCCAGTGTCTGAAACTAGTCTTAGCATGATTTCATAAAACACAACCACATATTTATGTCTCGGAAATCCCCAGAAGATAGTTGAGAACTCACGCTGATGTTGGCTCCTCTCTCAGCGATGTATCTAGCATACATCTTCATACTGCGTCCTGAGATGGCTGCAAATACTACTGGGAACATTGTTGGGCCCTATGTTGCTTCAGTAAAGATCCAATCATGACTTCGAAACACCACCGACATACTAGATGTATCGCGAATTCGCCCTTCGCTCCAAAGTTATTGTCTTTGGTTGGTTTCCCATTAAGTGTGATCACCGCAACACCGAGTACTAGGAATGGTGAGTGGTAGGTCCAAGCATAGCTCACGAGAACTTACAGATGAAGTAAACCGGCAAGATTACTAGGATTACATCCCCCACGGAGTACAGATTGGATATCCAATTGCGCTTCTTCAGAGGCCTCGCATCCTGAGGCCAACTAGGAACGTGAGTGACGGATGTTGCCCACGTCTTCGACTTTGATTGGGCGATTGGTAGAGTCGGCGAGTCTGGTAGGCCAGGTATTTCCGAAACTTCAGAAGCATATGCAAGTTTTCGCCCTGGGAAGGGGTTCCTTCGTAATTAGAAAAAGAAACTAGTCGTAGGCATGACTGCCGGTGTGATTCACGCCTTATCATAGCGACAGGTTGAGAATACTGTGGATGGCTCGCACAGAGATATGGCTTCTTTTTGTTGCCATTATGCCAATGAGGCACAGTCGGACACATTCCATATTCAGTCGATAACAATAGCCCACTCTGAAGAGCGCGGCTACCTGGGTGGATCCGGGGGTGTGGCGAACGTTGTAAGCGAATCGGTTGTTCACTAAAACTCTAAGCGCTGAGAGTTGCTTGTGGGGGCGGTTCGCAGGTACTGCACTTAAAACTTCACATTCACGGACATGTAGAAGAAAAGAAAAAATGGTGGCAATACGTCGACGGACATAGATGATAGTGAAGAGCAGGCGAAACACGAGGACGCACCGAGATGTCGAGAGTCGTTGGAATTGAGGTCGAGGTTCATCTTGCGGAAGGAACGAACCTTGTCAGGGTCCAGGTCCGAGCAAGGCCTAGCGCGGTTTAGGATGGGCGCAACTTTCCGAAGTCTTCCAACACCAGCCTGAGAGAGGAAACATTTACCTATACCTAGGATACTTATTGAGCCATTTTCCTCATTCCAGCTAGTTCAGCATGTAATCCTCCATACGCCAAACGAGGCGCAATGAAGCGCGTATTACGAACCTATTGAGCCGAACAAGCGACGGCCCGCTGCCCTTGTCATCTGAAAAGCTCTCGCTTGTTGTAAGACCGGGCTTGTCCACGAGATGCACCCAATGAACAGTTGATTTTGCAGCTGAACACTGGATGTACGGCCGCGTGCAGCAAGATCGTGATTAAGACGTGTCAGCCGCTGCCTGGCCCGGTGAAGTGTTGTGATCAAGGCGACAAAAACCAATCCACCATTCTCTTTGTCGTTTCCTTTCCCTCTTCTTCATGTTTGCACTGGAGTTTCCGGGACGAGTTGATTAAAGACTGAAAATAGTCGCAAAATGAACGAGTACGCCGTTGACCCTGTGAGCACCTTTTCCTCTCAGACCATCACGAGATATATTCGAAGATATTTTTTTTGGCTCCCAAGAAACAGCAATATTCGTCCTGACACCGATTCTCATCTAGGCAGACGGCGGCATCCAGCAGAACCCCAAAGTCGTCGCCTCGCTCGTGCACACCCTAATCGACACCTTCGGCTCCGCGAGCAGCCTCTACCGCAGACTCAAGAGAGAAAGAAAAGCCGAAGAAAGCGACGACTCCATCCAGGACCGCCGCCACGTCCCCCTATCGCGAAGACGACTCGACTCGGACACGGATTCCGATTTCCGCGACCGACGACGACGACGTCTCGGGCGAAGCAAGAGCAGGAAAGGCGAGCGAAGCAGGAGCAGGAGCAAGAGCAGGCACAGGGACGCCGCGGACAGCGACGAAGAAGCGATAAACGCGGCCTCTGAACTCGTCCTCGCGGAATACGAGCGCGGACACCACTACCTAGGCGAGAAATACGCAGTCGGAGATCGTAAGGCCACTCGCTCTCTAATCCCCCCCTTTCCCCCCCTCCATGCATGCCTCCAGCCCAGATTGCTAAACCTCGCACGAACAGTGCTGGCGCAAACCCAACTCCAAGCCCAAATCATCGCCCTCCAACAAACCCTCCTCCAAGTCTACCAAGCCTACGCCCTCACCCCCCAGCACCTCCCCCAGCTCCTCCACGCCACACGCTCCGCACGCATAGCCTCCATCCAAGCCCTCGCCACGCAATACCAGCGCATGCTCGAGATCCCAGACACATTCCCCCTGCCCGATCTCCCCGGCGCCTTTCCAGCCCGAGCATCGGAACCGCACGGACTACCCATCCGCTCCAAGTCGCGGACGCGCGCGAAGAGCATCGACTCGAGTTCGAACCGGACGACGCGCTTCACGCCGAGCTCCTCGCACAGTGCGCCGACGGCGGCGTCGCGCGGCCTCTTCTGCGTGTATGCCTCGGATCTGCAGAAGTACGCGGACCAGCCGCTGGCGGATAGTTACCGGGCCGAGGGCGACGGGCGGTGTCCGTACTGCCATTTTGTGATTTCCACGCGGCCGAGCAAGGCGTGGGAGATTGTGAAGGAGGACGAGGCGTGGCGGGATAGAGAGAGGGTGTTTCTTGTTCAGCAGAGGTTCATAGTCAAGTGTCATAGGGAGGGGGGCAGGTTCGCGTGTGTGGTTTGTAGTAAGTTTAGGGAGACGGATACGGTTTGTGGCGAGGCGAGGGCGCTGGTGGATCATTTGTGGAGGGAGCATACGTGTGTCGAGTTGGAGAGGGATGAGGATGTGGTTGAGGTTGGGATGAAACCATGTTAGATTAACCAAGAGCTAAATTACTGCAAAGAGAAGGCGAGCATATGTCCTAGGATTGTAGGCTGCCCTGGCTATGAGATGAAATACAGTGAGAGTCTTTATAAAGCATTTACCTGAAATTCACCTCCCGTGCCCTGATGAAAATCAAAACTTGGCCACGACCTCTACATCCCCGTCGGGATCTCTAGAATAGAGTGATTTGTCACTACCGCATGCAGTAATGGCATTGAAATACCACAAATGAGCCCCAATGTCAGTCACCAGCCAACCTCCGTTTCCCACAAATATTCCATTGCCGAACCAATTTAGATTGCCCTCATATACTTGGATGTTCGAAGCGTCTACGGATTGGAGGCTTAATTTTTTGATGTAGTATTCCGGGCTGATATGTGCAAAGTTCATCCATACTGGGGGAAGCTGAGGAACAAGGTCGTTCCAGTGAGTGATGCGATAGTTGCCGCCGGGCTGGTCGCTGATGTACCTTGAGTAGACGATACCGAGTTAGTCAATTTCTTCAAGTCGGGTGAGAGGGCAATATTGTCATGACAAGCGCAAGGTGTTTATAATGCATTTCAAGGATAGTTTATTGGCCTTGCAACAAGGCATGGAGTTTGCACCCGGAGATACGTACTTGCTAAGTTTCAAGCTCGCGATTCTGGGTGCCCCGAAGCTGTACAGAGCAACCGAATAACCGTTGTTTCGAAGGTCTGCGGCAGCAAGGGTGGCGAGAGCTCCGCCGAGAGAATGACCTGTAGAAACGACCTGGTATTTTGGGTGTGCTTGCAAGGAAGTCTTGACTGCTGCGAGGACGCGATCTCGAGATTTAAGCCATGAGTTCCAGAAGCCACGGTGGGCTGTACAGCCGCTACAGAGATTTGTGTTGACGACGCCTAGGTCGAGATTTGTGGCCCAATCTTCGGGTGAGTAGCTTGCTTTGTTAGTAATTTTCGGCATCTGGGACTCAACTATGCTTACCTTCCGCGAAAGGAGACAACGATCAGCTGGTTGGTATCGTCTACGGCAACGAAGCCTGTAGCTTCTGTGCTAGGGTCATTCTCGTCACTTCGGGAGGTTAGCTTTCATCGGGCAAGTCAAGAATGTTTCGTTTGGAAATTGCATTCATTCCTTTCTCTACTACAACGCAGAAAACTTACAATTCGAACTCGAGTACCGAGGTAGTCTTGGCTGCCTGAGCGAGCGGGCAATTTCCAGAATTGCAGCTGATCTCATCGCCCGGGGAGTCGTGGTTGTTCGAGCAGTATGCCGCGGCAGCATATTGCTCGATGAGGTTGAAGGAGGCAAGCAGATTAGAGTCGACCGCTATAGGGTGTCAACTTAAGATATCGACAACTTGACAGAGACGAATTGGCGTACCTTTCTTCCCCTTCACTGGCGCAGCAGCACTACGGCCTGCAACCAGCAGAGCGACTAAAAAGAGCGACAAAATAAAGGCCATTGTTGAAACGAATGAATGGAACCTCTGAAAGAATGAAGAGTGGGTTCGCAGCCCTAAGGAAATCGCGGGACGTGCCCTTCAATCCTTAAGTATCTCCTCTCCTCATGGTCGTGGGATGTGATGAGCGACGCTGCAGGTACGAGAAGAAGGCACACAGGTACGGGCAACAGGAAACACACGAAATGGACAAGCGCGGGAACAAGACCTCAACATGCAAGCCACGCCGCTCCCGAAGTTCGGTCTGAGAGTGGTGAAGGGCAAATCATGGGGCAGAAGTCCATTGTTGAGGCTTGTTCGAGATCACAGGAAATACCCATCTGCAACACGCCATTGGCTGGTTTGGAAGGTGACTTGCGATGGCCCGGGCGGCTCGAGGTTGGAAGGGGAAGGGCTGCCGCGCCGCATGTTGCTTGCTTTATTTAGGGCTGAGGTTCGTGTGATGGGGGCGTGCTAATGCGGCGATGGAATTGGAAGGAGAGATACGGAGGATACGCGGACGCATCCGAGACGTGAGGGTACATGCCAGAGGAGATTGAGACGTGATGGTTTGGAGGTGGCTTTGGTGCTATTCCCTATCGAGTTATGCGCTAGGCCATAAATATGCTAGTGTCCTTCTCAGGGATGTACCCACCCCGGTGTCCCGTTACCTTGAGTTGTGTTTGTCTTGAATCCTCGGGCAGTACGCAGGATCTAAGCCTTAGTTTGAGACTTCAAATGAAAGTGCCGCAGTGTCCAACAATGGGTCCATGGTTTGAACGGGACACGAATGACGCGTTTTGGCGTTATCGATAAGACTTTTCACCGTTTCCAACCACCTTCAGGTTTGTTACAACAACATTGTGATATTTCACCCACCGATAATCATGGCATCAACACACTCAGCGGCAGTACCGCTTCCCCGAGTGGCCATCACCTACTGTACCCAATGCCGATGGATGTTGCGTGCCGCATATGTGTGTCCCCAAACCATACACAACATGCCACCAAAATATCACTAACCGAATCCCAGTTCGGGCAGGAACTCCTCTCAACCTTCAGCACCCAGATCGGCGAGATTGCACTGATACCCGCGACGGGAGGCCTATTCACGGTTGAGCTGGTATGCGTGACTTCATTCATCAGCAGCGACGTAACTAATTGTTCGTGGCGAAGACATACGCGTATGCGGAGTCACAGCAAAAGGGGGCAGATGTGGAGATCAAGAAGGTGCTTTTATGGGATAGGAAGGCGGAGGGCGGGTTCCCAGGTGCGTAGAATTTCCTTGCGAGCTCATTCTACAAGTGCTCATAGATTGCAGAAACGAAAGTTCTGAAGCAGCTCGTTCGGGATCATATTGATCCTGGAAAAGATCTGGGGCATTCGGATCGGCACGGCAAGAAGAAAGAGGGGAAGGGGAGCGAGGAGGACACCAAGGGGCAAGCAACGAGCCAGGGTGTAGAAGAGAGGCAATCAGAGGCACTAAATCAGGGCGAAAAAGCAGATGTCAAGAGGAATCCAGATGGCACTGTGTGTGAAGACTGTAAATGACATTGCTATCTATCCACGGCAAGGTGGGCGAGTCGACTCGATGCAACGCACCATATATCGCCATTGATATCCGATGTCGGTGCAGATCTCGAGCCACCATGCTACGCACATGATGCGATATAGTCAACATCGTTGCACGCCTACATATAATTGCTCCGAGATCACCTAGCGTGACGTCGAGTGAAAGAAATCCTACCATTGTTCTGGAATCGTACTCCAATATTGACTTTTAGAAATCGGAAAAGATTAGAGAGTCACGAAATCATCACCCGCTGACAGAGCGTTGCCGATACTGCTTCTACTTCAGATAATCGATCCGCTTTGTGAGCCTAATGTCAACGCGTTGAATGTGCTTCTTGAGCTCGATGATCCCATCATTAACCTTGTCCAGCCGTGCGATCTCATGGTTGACTTTGCCCAACTGCGTCTTCACGTCTTTGCGGACCTCCTCAATACCCTGTGCCAAATCCACATTGAGCCTGCCGTGGTGCAATCCGAACTCATAACTGCCGCTGGAATCTGGAGGGCCGAGTGAATCCCAGATGTTGTCAATGCGCTGCCCGGTATTCTCATCGGCTTCTTCAAGATACTTCAACCTCGCCGAGGTAGCAAGGCCGTCAAGCTTATTAAGCTCTGCGACAGCTCGGACAGTTTCTCCGAGGGTCGATTGGAGTGCGACGATATCGACCACGGCGTAGCCTTTGGGGATCGTGCCGGCTGAGGTTCCGCTGGCTGGAAATTCGCTGCTTGGCGACAAATGTTCGTACACGCCAAAAAATGTGAAGCCGAGACTCAGCAGTGAAATAGCCAGAAGCAACCAGTACTTCCAGGATCCTTGCCCGATATAATTGTCGTAATCTACGCTTTGGTCGCTATCATGTTCACAGTATACGATCTTTTGGAGTAGATCCATTGCAGAATAGACGCAACTTGTTGCTGCCGTTGAATGCTTCAGCAGCTCTCCGAGCTCAGCAGTCATAGCCGTCTTCGCAATATCCTTGTACTTTTTGCGCAGCGATGAACTTTCAACTTCCTCTACGCAAGTCGCCGTCTTGATGTTCATGGTCTCCAAAGCACAGGTAGCGATCTTGCTCGTGGCGATTGAGAACTTCAGGGCGCGGTCGAAGTATGAAGAAGCGAGAACTTGAAGGAGAAGAGCCTGCACATATACATTAGTAAGGAGAGTGTTATGCTATTCAGCAGCGCATACCTCTTCAAGCTTGGTGTTCTTGAGTTTTTCGACAGCCTTCTCGAGCGCGATGGTGGCACGATCTAGATTAGAATACCCAGGGTACCTTGACCATTGGAACAGTGGCTTATCCAACCCCTTCTCTGCGAGAATGTAGTCGTGAAATGCCGACATTTGCTTAGCTACTTCACACATGGACTTGACCACGTTGTCGATCTCTGCACAAAAGGCCGGCTCCTAGAGCGGACTAAGTCAGTAAATTCCGCGTCGAATATATTTGTCATCGCAAGAAAGGAACCTACATCTAGATCTAAGTTGATCTTATCATCCTTGTCGGCGACCTGACTGGCACCAAGTTTCTCGTCTTTGTTGGTAACGGAATCTCTCCTCTTCGAGTCTGTACTATCGTCAAGTCCGCCACCAAATTGTTGAGTCTTGGAGACAGGAGCTGTCGGGAAATCGTTCGGTTCCTGCGCAATCTCGCACTTCCCGGGCTGTTCATCCAAAGCCGTACGTGTGGGGTCGTTTTCTCCGCCTGCTGCTATGACCTGAGCGATTTCATGGCGAAGCTGGGGCATACTGCTGTCGGAGTAATCGCTGAGGACATTTGAAGCTCGCGTCATATCAGTATTGGTAGCTGGTGCTAGAGTATTACGCTGTCCGCTGTTGGCGGCGGCAGATTCGACGGATACCGGAGTGAGTGCTCCTAGAAAATAATATTAGTATTTTTGTATCCTTGTTCTGTACCTATCAGAGAAAATTACCAAAAGTGGATGCGGTCGATGGTTGAGTAGTCGCAGCGGGAGCTTTAGGCAAATCCAAAGGCCGAATCGCAAAATCAGCCCTGCTAGCTGAGTTGTTGGCGGTATCTTCCTTAATGCTCGGAGTGGTTGAGGTCAATAGCGCGTTGAGGGAGAAGAAGGGGGGCTCCTCAGATAGGTTCTCCTCCGCGTTTGCAGGTGAACGCTCGGGGTGAATGGAGACGTATTTCGGTGATTCACCAGACAAAACGGGTGCGTCGACGTAATCGATTAGAGCCTCGTAGGCATTTCTCGAAGATCTGCGAGGAGCCGATATTTTACTGCCTTGCCAGCGGATGCTGGAATCAAGGTCGGAGTCTGTATCGCTTGTGTCCATAGTCGCGACTGGTGCAACGCCAGGTGATGCGTCTATATCTACGATCATGTTTAATAGACGAATTGTATATATGTGCGTGATTGCGCCCACCTTGGGTGTCGGTTGCCATTTCCTAGTTGCACTGGTGTCAAGGGAAAATGTGGATGGAGTGAAGATGACGAGATCACAGATAGATAGAAACTGCAATGAGGCTTGGCACTTCCAATTCTATCGCCGAGAAGAAGTGAAGAGACCTGGAAATTGTTTGCTCCCGGCCTGTACTTGAGCTCACGTGCGCTGGTGAATAGCGCGACGCAGACGCGTGCCTTCCACATTTGCGAGGCCACTTTCCGCCAGAAGATGCAGACGACAAAATGATCTATCTAACCTCGCCCTGTTTTAATGTACCTATCGTAGGGACTCGTACATATCACAGCAAACCCCACTCGCACAGCAGACGCGAAAGCACACGGTGTTGGTGGTGTGGGTGGCGAGCACCCACCTCCGTGATTTGATTGCGTGCCGCTCTCATTTGTGTAACTAAGGGGTTGGAAACGGAAACCAGTGCAACGAAGCAAAACAAGAGTAGACTTGTGCAAGGATTTAGTATTGACATAACAAGAAACTCATCGTATAGTCGTTGCTTCAACCGCAGAAAGTAATTTGGTAGTAAACGCTTTGACCTAGAAGAGCGGTGGGCGTGCAAGGTGGTCGTTGAATTACTTGAATGATTGTTCCACGCATACACTTTCGAGGAGAAAAGTGACACAAAAGATGACAGATCAAGGATTACTTCGAAAGACAGTCGGGTGCCAGCCCAAAAATATCCCGGCAACCGCTTGCTCGGACCCCCTTCCTGTGATATGAAGTGCCATGTATAGCACGGCGGTCTCATTGAATGCCTCGGGCGGGATTTACCGTATTTGAGGACGACAAGCTGTCCAACATGAAGATCCGTCAAGTTTGTGTCGCTGACGCGCGTGTCTACAAAGGGCCAACAGGGAGTTGTGGATGTACGACAGGCGAACCGTGACTGGCTTGTCCCGAACCGAATGATAACGGCGGTTACTGATCGGCAGTATGTTGCCAAGTAGGAATACTCCTCTGCCAGATAACTTGGAGACGAGCAAGCACGGAAGCCAATGGAGGCAGTTGATTGAAACATAGGGATGGCGGTGCAGTTGCAACGTTCTTGCTATAACGGCGCTCGTATCAAAAGGTTAGATTGCCGTCCCGAAGTCGCATGCTTACAGCATAAGTGTTTCAAGTTCAGAAGGCAAGCACTTGCTCAGATATAAAGTGACACGACCGCTATTACCGTGAATACTGGTCATGTATCGGAGAATTGAAGCCTGAAATGAGGCGCATGATGACGAGTAACGAAAGAGGTGGGGTGTGAAGCGGAGTTGAAGATGAGCGTGATGCTGGGCGTGATGATGAGCGTCGTAATGGACGTGATGAGCGTGATGAGCCTGATGAGCCTGACGATGCAAGGCAATGTGAAGCATCCACGGCATCGTCCCGTGGGGGACCCGGGGCGGCGTCGGCCCCAAGCGCCGATTTCTGCGCGCTGCTTATTGGCTGCCGTGTCCCGCTCATTGCGACAGCGAAATGCACCAGCGACGCAACGACGACAGGAAGACAGCGAGAAACACGGCAATAGGACGATAGAACAACTCTTCTTCCGAATAGTCTATGGAGAAATGTCGTACGATCGAGTTTCCAGCTGGGCATGTTGGTGAGGGCAACGCGGCATATGCCCGACCTTTGGTTAGCCGCCCTCCTTTCGGCCTTAGCCTGGAGTTCGCTCTCGGCGGCGATTCGCTAAACCTTGGCGATCGTAGGCCATCATCAGCCTCAGGCCTGGCCAGCAACCCTTCGCCGTCTAGATCCTTGCATGCATCGTCGTCGACCGCCAGCAGCAGGATACACACTTTCTTCGACCCTCCCGCCTCCTGTTCTGCTCCGCATCGAGGCGCTCCAGTGGCTGCGGGGCTGCGAGGCTGGCCATTGGAGGCTGGCTGTTACTGGGCATGTTTGTGAGATACTCGCATGTCACCGTCAGAATGTGGAGCTGAAGGCATGCCCAAGACAGCGACGAAGAGATAACGATGAAGCTGGAGCTCTGCTGTCGCTGCGCGGGCTGCACAAGCGACGTCGGTGATCACTGCATGGAGCACTATTTGGCCCTTCGCAGCCCGCCAGCAGGGCCCAGTCCCGCGGAATAGATTTGCTGCTCAGCAAGCCACGGCATCTGCTCCCTCCGCGCTGCACAAGCGTCCTGGGCGGCTTGCGAATGTGGAGGGAGGAGTCGGCTGAGGCGGCGCTTGCTCGCATCCGTCCTCTTTGACTCCGCTTGGCGGGGATCAGCTTCGTGCATCTCCCAATCGGGCCCCGTCGCTCGCTCGGGCTGGCCTTCCAAGCTGCAGCCACACTGCCTCCTAGAACACGCCAGCACGGGTGAGGTCGCAATGTAGACCCGGATTCAAATATACCGCTGCCTCGTCCCGCTCACGGGGGACGACGTCTGCTTGTTTTCGAACTCGAGCCCGGGAGCTAGGTAACTCCATGTAACCACTTCGTGTGCCTCTGCCTCTTGTACTGGAACATTGCCTTCAGCTTCCGCCATTTCATTGCTTCCCTTGCCTATTTAAAGAGCCGCCATGGACGCGAATCGGACAGCTCTCCGCTTATCCAATTTCGAGATCAAGCCCCGACCTGATAGTTCCAGCCGCGCTGCGTCCCTTCAATATTCCCCTTCTAGCTCTCTGGACGAGAAACGTAATTTCACTCCTTCTCTTAGACCGCCCAACGCGAGAACATTGAGCGGGACTCCTGTAGGCCCAACCTGGAATGACAGACCGTCAACACGACTCCTCAGTCTTCAGATGAAAGATATTCCCCGGGAGTTTCTGAACAACGAACCGAGCACGCTCTTGTCTTTTAGACACTCGTCGGCGAGTACCCCGAGCAGTGCAAGAATACAGACAAGGTCCACCAGCTACCGTGTTCCCCAGCGAAACGCAATGCCTGCGGCGAGAGTCAAGAGATGGGCTGGCCTGACGCGTACAGTGAGCGACTGGGATGGATTGAGAAAAGTGAGAGCTCGATTGTAATATCCATAGATATCCTACTAACATGATATCTACAGGATCCCGAGCTGTGGTTTGAAGATGGCGACTGTCTAGTCCACCTCTACGCCCGTGGGCAATCGCAGCGAGGTCCGTCCTTTTGCGTCCCATTCAACGCTCTCCGACGGAGCAAATGTGGGGCCATGTTCAGCCTCTGCTTCGCACAGATGACGGCCTCGAGCCCAACTGTTCGGGACTCACGGCGCGGGTCAAGTATATGCAACGCTCCAACTTCCGTCACAAACTTCATCGAGCTCTACATCCCAGCACCGGAAGATTCCTCACGAGAGACCTCATTCAACTGGCACTTAACGACACGCAATTTCTTCGCCTTCGTATTCGGGAAGCCCTTGGTGGGAAGGCATATGGGACAGGCAATGGTGGAGCTACAAGAGAGAATGCACCTCTTCCGGTCGGGGCGAATCAACAATCACCAAGATTTTTTGGAATATGCCGAGGATCAAGGCTATCGGGACTTTGTTGAGTGTACGGACTACGCACTGGCTCTGCTCTACTATGCAGAGCATTACAAATTACGGGGTGCCTGGATTGACGCCTTCGCCCACTGCGTAGGCATGAACGACACCCTGAACTTGAGCCCAGAATTCGAGGTACGTGATTCAATGCCCATGTGAAGCAATTATATACCAACAAATTCAATATAGCCGATCTCACGACTGACGAAAGCACTAATAACACGATCTTATCTGGACATGGATATTCAGCTCGACCGCGTAATGCTGGCCGTGAGCAACTTCCTGGAAGACGACTTGTCACCTGCATTCCTTGGCTTATCAGATGGCGGCCGAATGCACCTAGATCGATTCCGCTCCTTCCTACACGGCTTCTACGTGGAGAAGTTTGGTTACTGGCCACCCCCTAAGGACTCTTCTTTCTCTAAAGCGCTCTACAAGTCCATGTACTTTGATTTCAAGTACTTATATGACTATCTTGTGGATCTTGAGTCGACTGCCGATATCTCATCACAGAAGCCAGCTAGTGGTGGCATCTGTGTCTTACAGAATGTTGAGTCATTCGACAAGAGACACAGGTTCACTGCACTGCCGCATCCTCTCCCATTGTTACCTGAGCATGTACCTATGAAGAAGAGAACTCAGTCGCAAAAAACCTTAAGGGCATTAACTCTTGGCTCTAAGCAAGCCAAAACGGAACGCTACATGACGACACGCGCCGCACTCACACTGGCAACAAATTCCCGGGACATCACCGTCACTAGCTGCCCACTCGTTCAATCTTACATGCGCTTTGAACGGCAATGCGCCCTCAATCAGCGCGACGAGAAGGTCAAAATGGCTGATGCACGCAAAATTCGTTGGCTTTTGGTTTATGGGACCCTGCAGTACCTGATCTCCGCCATCCGAGCCCCCAAGGAGGTCCGCGACACTGAAGGTCCTACATACCCACTATGCTGTCTCGTTACGGAAAAGTCGCCGTGGCAGATTGGTGTTAAAGCGTTGACCGCCCCCGCCGTTGCTACCGTCAACGTCCCAGAAGCCATCAATACATATCTTTCGGAGTCGGGTTGCGACTCTTCCGACAACACGCCCAAAGCCTTGACCATACAGCCCGATTGCCAAACGGGTGAATATTTTACACACACGAACCCGGACGCAACACCCATGGCGAGCAGGCCTGTGTCAGTTGAAATTCCATCACCACTACGACTCTCTTCGCCAACCCGCAACTCATCTGTCCGTTCCTTTAGGCGTCTTTCGTTTTCTTCACTAGGCTCATGGAAGAACACCGTAGTACTGAAGACGCCTGCCCAACCTTACTGCGAGATTCTAGTACATGGGTACGGAAACGGATTAAACGAAACTATTGTTGACCCACCCTCCCAAACGGTCTCGCGATCCGGTTCTATCATCATTTCGAATCGATCATCCAAATCAGTTCTTCCAGCGAGCTGCGGGGCCGAGACGTCATGGTTACGGCCTCTCACGCCCGATTCTGCTTCGCACTCCAGGCGTCCATCACATTTGCAGCTTCATTGCGACCTTGTCGTTGATCAGAAACGCACACCCGTGCTTGATTCATTCGAAGTAGACCATCTTGTCAGCCCAATTACTCCTGCTGAAGACCAAAAGGTTTCGAGCTCCTACGATAGCTCTACATCGTTGGATAGTCCATTCTGGAGCGATGAAGCATCTACGTCGTCAAAATCAAGTACTAGCGGTGAACATCTTGAACGCAAGGAAAGCAGTATCGGAGACGGTGGCCTTCTCGGGGGGTTTGTTGCTCACGGAACCCCATCGCCTAGTCCAAGGAAATCATCCCTGTCTCCGGGGACTGCGACACCAACGACACCATACCGTCATGGCGAGTTTCGCTTTAGCTTCAACACCCAACGTGTGGAGTTGACGCAACTATCGGGGTCGCCTACATCGGCTGACGTTGTTGACTCCTCCACGGACATCGGTGTCGCTCTCTCGCTGCCTTTGCCTTCACCGCAACTTCCCCAACGTACCTCACCTTCGTCAGAAATCCTTCCTCTTGCGCAAAGGCCAAAGCCGCTTTCCAAATCCTTTTCAACGGATTCCCTTGCATCTTCGAGCTACCTAGAACCGCTCTCGCCCCTGCGAATGAATCCGTTGGAGCCCACCAGCAAGGAAGGTGCAATGGATATCTATTCTGCTCTGACACTCTCGCCCGAAGATGATGACCATGGAGAATCAGCGAGCAGGGCCGGAAGCGAGTCGACTCGATCAATCCTAGACGCTATTCCACCGCCAATCCCGAAGGTATCTTCGAAGAGGATGCAGAAACTTATTGACGAAGAAGAGCGCAGCCGGAAAAAGGAGCGCAGAAAGAGCTTTTGGAGGAGATGATTACCCCCATAGACTGTATTACGAATCACACATCGACGAATATTTCATATGTCTAGGTATTCAATCGGCATGGCATGCCAGACTGTTCACAGGTCACTACAAAGAGTAAATTTGTTTACTCATTGCGATCACGCATTCATTCCTTTCACAGTTTTCCTTTTGGGTCGTATCGGATCTCTTCTGGTTCGTTATCATTATTTATACCCGTCGCTGAGTCGCAAGTTCGCGACATTTAATTCTTAATGTATTAGTATATTCAGCAGCCGAGGCGTCGGCGAGCTCGTTGGAAGAGATGGATCTAAAATGAACGGAGTTTGAGTATTTGCAAACAACACTACTATACTTGGGTTCTGTCAGACGCCAAAAAATGCACGCTCGTGTTGTGAAGTCCATAGTTACGTCACTCGAATATTCATCCACATCGATACGTCATTCAAGCCCTCAGGGCCGCGACAAACTCCCTCCCGCCATATTTTCCCCAAGAACATGCAAACCTAGTCAAAATCTTGGCTCTCCTAGCTCTTGTAAAAATATACCCGTCATACCGAGGGGCAAGAAGATCGACACGCCGGTAACTCACGATGCCGAACGCTGACAAGCCACGCGACGATCCCAACGGCACGTATTCGAGCAGTCCGGCGCTAGAGATGGACCTCAATCTCGACTTTAGTCTCCCCCCGTTCCTGATCCCCATCTCCAGCCCCAGCCCCAGCCCCAATCCCAACCCTGTGTTCCTAGTTCCGTCCCCCGCGCCCGCGCCCACGTCGCCGGCCCCGCTCCCAAAATCTACCCCCTCCCCCGCGCCATCGTCTCCGTCTCCCTCCCCCTCCATCGACCTCGACCTCGACTACCTGCATGATGACCCGTATCACAGCGCCAGCAATCCTCGGGCGCGAGGCGAAGACCTCGATGATCTGGATCTCGATGCTTTGGACTTTGGCGATGTGGTCAGGGATCGAGAGGGCGGGGAGTGGATGTGGATGCGCTGTTTTTGTGGCCACGTGTTGTGTCGGGGGAAGGCGGTTAGGAAGGTGAGTGGGAGGAGGGAGTTGAGTGTCTGGGATAGGGGACGGTTGGAGGAGGAGGAGGAGGAGGAGATGATGGGATAATGCTGGTGTTTGGTCTAGGTTGTCGCTGGCCCCCTGTTGGGGAGAAAGCTGGGGCAATTATGGATTCAGCTCTGGCAATCCCTATCCTTTGTTTTAGAATGATGGGTGTCCTGGTTATGCGAATATGTTACTTGGGAGTGGGTGTATGGCGTACTCAGATAATGGATCTGGATTGAGCATCGTGTTTCGTAAGTTCTGATGATTCTTTAGTGTTGGAAGGCTCGTCTGGAGCTGGGAGTTGTGTGCTACTTACTGCCTCGAACACTCACGACTTACTAACTGTTTGGCAATTTCTCTTCCTCGTGAAAGGAGATATGCCAGCATCACTCTTCCATTTTGCTCCTCCCCTTTCCGTCTGTGAATCTTTATCCTTCACTTCTGACTGATCTACATATACGTTGCGTCGCTGATGTGTTGCCTTGAATGAACAGTCCAGAGTGTCCCGTCGCATTCAACGGCTACGAGCTGCTCGTGAATCAGTCTCAGTCTTTTCCATGTGAGTGAGTACTTTGTAAAATCACGCCAGCATCTCTTTTCATCACTGTTCCTCGGCCGACCACCTTTTCAACTTGTGAATGCCAATCTTCAATCATCACCTTCGTACATAAAACTCCCCACTCTCTACCCACATTCCTAAATCCTTAAAACTCCCAACATAGAGCGACAAATGGATCGGCGCCGTGCCACCAAATCTCCCTCGAATTCCGACTTGCCTACAGTGGCAGCCTTCCTCTTCTTGCTTCTAGCAGTATTCATACCGATTCTTCTCCCTTTTCGCCAGGGTTGTGGATATTTGATTTAAACAGCCCACGAAAAAACCAATAACTATAGTAAACCGCAGTACAGCATTTTCCGCAAATGGACCGTCACACCAAGCCCGAACCTCTCGAGCAGCAGATCTTCGTCGCTGTGATTGCTCTCCTCGTCTTGCTCGTAGCAGCACCGCTCCTTCTCCTGCTCAACCAGGCGTACCGGCGGCTGAATCACAGCACGAGGGCGCTGCATAGTATACAGCAGATACTGCGAGCCCACAAAGCGGAGATGAAACTAGACGAGTACGAACCCGCGCGAGAGCGAGAGCACCTCTTCGAACAGCTCCTCCAAGCCATAAGCCGTTTTTGTGACTTGCAAGACGAACGCGAGATCCAAGGAGACCAGGGCAATCCCGATCTGCAACAAGACATGCACTTCACTCGCGTTCTCATCAACAGTCTGATCGCAGACTTGAGCAGGTACGATGCCCATTTCGGCGCCTCGCACCAAGCGGGCGCCCCCTCCCGGAATCTACGAGAGCACCAGATGCAAGGTCCAGAAGATGCACCGAGGCCGGCCTCGGAGTGCAGAACGAGCCACGAGGCTGTATCAAGCCGGGACACGAATGTCCGGCAGCATCGCGAGGATGCACAAACCCCACCCGCAGAGCCCACGACCCCTCGAGCCCTCACCGCTCGCCCAGACAACGAGCACCACCCGCCTCCAAACATCCGCCCACAACGCCTCCCGCGCCCTACAGCCCCAGAAGCAAAACCGAGGGCCTCGCCGCGCGACCACCACCACCACCACCACCACCACCCCCCGGCCCCGGCAGCAAAACCACAAGAGCGCACACAGACACAGACACCGCTCGACGTGCGCCCCCCTCGCGACGTGCACGAAGCCGTTTCCAGGCTCGAAATCGCGGTTTCGCACTTATCCTCCATCCTAGAGCGCTGGCGGGGCGACGGCGCCACGATCGAGGGACGCGCGCAGAGGCATCTGCGGCGCGTGGAAGCTGCAACGTCGGAATCGGAAGAGGCATGGACGACGATCGATGGCGGCGAGCGGAACTGGGATCGGGCGCAGTGCGAAGAAGCTGGACGCGAAGGGCGGGACATGGCCGTGGGCCGCGTTGGGGCGCGGGGTGGGTGTCGGAGGAGCTCCCAGATGTTGGGGCTGGGGCTACCTTTGAACGGCGAAGGCGGGATCTACTACCATCCCGAGTTGGGCCGCGCTTCGACCGCGCTCGTGGAGCCGGGGGGGATGGATATGGTGGGTGGGGGCGACGCTGAGCGGCGTGAGGGGAGTGTTGGCTCGAGCGACTCGATGTTGGCCAATCGGTCGTATTCCAATGATGCGTCTCCCATAGATGGTGGTAGTGGCGAGGAGCGGGATGGCCTCTTGGATAGGGCTTCATAGCATCACGCTGTACGATGTATCAAAGCACGAGTAGGGGGTTTGTAAGTTTTGCTACGCTGAGAGAGGTATTGAACTACTAACGCCAAATTTTGGTATAGATGGAGCTTAGGAAACACTGAAATATATATACTTGTCGAGTTCCTGGTGGCAGAGGTGGTGTCTGGTTTCCTCCTCAGATAGGCGTACTAAGAGGTTCCACCCAGACGCATCTCTTTTCCCCGATTGACTTTGTACATTATAGCAGCCAGGTCGCCGTACCAACCAATGTACCATTTCTCCATAGTAGAAGCCTCTCTTGGTGTCCAGCGTGGTAGGCCCACATTCAGCTTCTGTCGCTCGTAGTCAATTACGGAGCCTCGAGTCGGAATCGGAAGGACGAGTGCTTCAAGTCTCCACTCTCTGTAGAAATCGCCGGCGGCCAATCTCCAAGAGGGGCCCAGGAGAGTCGCAATGTTGTACTCTGAATCCTCGCCCGTTGCGATGAGTCGCCATAGAGGGTACCTTGGAGATTGGATGTTAGCATGCTGTAGCAGCCCAAGTGGAAGTTGAACCGAGGCGAATACTCACTTCAAGCCCCCATAGAATGATTCATAAGGTCGGGGGAATCGCAACCCAATCCGGTGAGCCAAGACTTGTGCATCGAACATCGTCCAGGCAGTCTGATTCCAATAATCCATGGTGTCTCGGGTCTCATCAGTGCCACGGCTGTGATCGCCTGTGGTAAGACCATACGTTGAGGCTGTTGTCTGAATGTCGGTAAAGGTCTTTTGTTTTCGTGAAAATGACAACCCGTTACTAGAGAAATTCATGTGCGGTAATTGGAACAGGTCCTTTGACTGCACCGCCTCACCTGCATGCTGCAGGGACTTCTTATTCGTTTTCTTGGGTCGCTTTTTCCGATTCTTTTTCTTTGTGGCTGGAACGTCGTGGAGAGGAGCGTTGTCGCCGGCTCCAAGGCCCCCCCAGCCACGTGCGTGAGTGCCTTGAGGTTGCATGTTGCTGTGTGGGTAAGTGAGAGCGTGAGTTAGATTTTCAGTTGTGGATGGTTTATATGTGTTCACCTCTGCGGTCACGTGGCGGGGGCTATCACTCTGTCGTTGGGCAAAATTCGGAGGCAGGGTGACACCGCTTTTCACAAGTGTAGCGAAGGTTGTTTTGGTAGTATCACGCTTCTATTGCAACTCTCGAGCTTGTCGACCTTCTCATCATCCCAAGCAATCGCGTATCCCATTGCTGAATCCGGCGACCATGGCAGCTTTCTCGGTTCCGATGGACTTGTTGGCTTTGGTATTGGAAGACATACTTTTGAGAAAGATGTCGGCGTGGATGAGTGCGTATTTCCTGCTGCTTTTACTCGGATTTATTGCAAGGGCGAGTCTTCTACATCGGATGGAGTGAAGAAAGAGATCCCATGTGAAAACTCCGTTGGGTTAAATCCAGTATCCTGCTCTTTCAACGAACACGCGATCAAGGGAAACATTGGATGGGCTGACGTATCATCCCAACATAGCACCCGATCCCACAAGTCCCACAACTATGCCTATCCATGTATCCCACGTCATCCTGTCTGCAGCCTCGCCTTTGCTCGATGTTGTGGTAGCCGCATCTGCACTTGGAGTTCCGAAGCGTGCCACTGCTGTGATGCTCGCCTCGAAGCCTGTCTTAGGTAGCGTTATGGTAACTGGGGCTTCTGAGACAGTTGCAGTGACAGCCGTGCCACTGGAACTGATAACAATTATGGTATAGCCAACAGTGTTTGTCGTGAGGGCGATAAAGGTTCCCGCGGATCCCGCTCCAACGGTTGTGGACAGCCCATTTGTAAGAGTTAGAGTCGTCTCAGGTCCAAGCGTAATCACCTCGTCCACAGTCGGCGCTGGTAGTGCTCCAGGAACTTCTATGGTCGCTGGTGCGATTGGCAGGGGGCCTTCTGTATTCTCATTGCCGGGTATCGATTCGTGGTTGCCATTCGGGACGATATCGCTGCTTGGAGAAGCAGGTTGAGGGCTGGGCTGGGCTCCAGGGTGAGGACGGCCGATTCTAGATAGAATATCATTCAGTAGATGACCGTCTGGCGAGGGCTGGGGAGCAGCTGTTGTCTCGCTACCAGGGCCGAACTCATTACCCGGATACAAGCCTGTCATCGTCGTCGCGATCTCGGTATGGATGTATATTATTGTCGGGGTATTTGTGACAACGACTTGAGGAGTCTGCTCCGGTGGAGCTCGCAAAGGCGTTGTTGTTCTTGGACCGTATTCCGTCTCAAAGCCGGTCGCGCTTTCTTCGATGATGATTATGGGCTGGTCCGTGAAAGTCACAACCACGCCCTTCTGTGTTGTCGTGGGCTCGCCGAGCTCGAGTTCCGTTGCGGTCGATTCCTGGTGCGTCCATTTGAACGTTTCGGGGTGACCAATGCTCGTGATGGTGGAGTTTGGGACTCTGGGTCCCTCTGTGAGCGATTAGCTGCCGTCTGAGCCCATGGAAAAGGGAGTTGCGTACGTAGCGGCGGGATGGCTATCGAGGCAGAGGCCAGTAGAACGAGAGCGCATATCTCTAGAGGGAGCATCGCGACGGGTTGCATTGGAAGAACTGGACGGAGCGCACTGGTGTCGAGGCATTCGGGGGACGCGATTCGGAGGACGGCAGCTATTAGACGGGACGAACATGTCGTCGTCCATGGCCCAAGACTCCATTCTAGCGGGAGACTCGAAGGTTTTACGTCTTGGGCAGGAGTCGGCGATGGTCGTGGAGATGAGTGGCTGGTGGCTCGTATTTGCACGCGAAGGATCGCAAACACCATACCAAGCCTCGGGGCTGTCTCCACCCCGTTGGTGATCGCTGGTGTCGGGACGACGGCTGCATGCCCCGTTCAACCCCGTTCACGCGCCGCGATTCGAGGGACAGCGTCGCTGGTTTTTGATACCGTGTCTCCCGTTGAGGAACTCTTGGGGAATACACCTCTGTTCGGTCGCGTGTTCGCGGGCGGGTGTGCGCTTCGATTAGGCAGAGCTCCGTTCGCACCAAGGCGGAGGAGGATGGAACCGTCCCTCGGCGGCCCAGGATGATGGATAACCCCAGGAGGATGCCATGGTTGCCAGCGCACGGGACATGTTGAATCCTCCCGTCTCTGACGAAGATCGATGGAAAACGGCGACGCTGATGGAGCGGCGGTGGGGTGTCGAGATGTACGGTAGCGCTCACCCACCGTGGCCATATTCCACTTCCAGCACTTTGAACAGCCGCCAGCCAGCACCAGGGGGCAAGGCTTCCCGCGAAAGATGACCAGCACGACGATCCAAGAGCTTGGACTGCCTTCATGCGCATGCCTGTTTGGCCATGTTCCACAATTCACTCAATCACATCCTGCAGGCGATCAGCCCGCGCAACCGCAATATAACTCGGAGCCAAACACTCAATGTGCCATTGGCACCGGAACCCCCCATGTTTCTCGCTCGCCTCCAATGTCTTTTCGCTCGACTTGAACAGTGTCTTCAGCGTCAACGGTCAAGACGCTGCGCATCCGCCTCCGAATGTCGCTCAATTGATCATTGAGCGACATGGCAGTCGCTGCTCCGTCGCGGCTTCTGACCTTGCTCCTGGCCTTGTTTTCCGCCCATGTCCTCGCCGCGAATCATGCCCCTCTCAGCATCCCACCAAGTCAATACTGGCAAGTACATCTTGGACAGCCACCAGCGCATTACTGACACCTCGCAGGGACGGCAAAGACGGGCCTTGGTCTACCTTTCGAATCGAGGTTGGCACGCCATCCCAGCAAGTTCGCGTCCTTCCGGCTTCCGATCAATCAACAACATGGCTCGTCCTTCCGGAGGCCTGCCCCGACAGTGCGGGAAAAGACTGCGGAGCAAATCGTGGCTCGTTATACAAGAGGAACCTGTCTTCGACGTGGGAAGAATATGGATCGTACGAACTCAACACATTTCTTGAGGAACGCGTTGGATTGAAAGGAGATGGCCTTTACGGCTACGAAACGCTCTCATTGGGATGGACTGGAGACGGACTGCCGTCCTTGGATCACCAGCTCGTTGCCGGAATAATCACGAACGATTTCTATCTCGGGAGCCTCTCGTTGAACCCTCGGCCGAATAACTTCACCGACTACAATAACCCTATACCAAGTCTGATGCAGGGCCTCCGGAACACGAGTACCCCAATTCCGAGTCTTTCGTGGTCGTATACAGCAGGATCGTTCAATTTGGCTCCAAAGGTGTTTGGCAGTCTCGTGTTAGGAGGGTACGATACGAGTCGCTTCCGGCCTAATGAAGTCGTCTTCCCATTCGGAGCCGACATCTCTTTGGATTTCCAGGTTGCCATCCAAACCGTAACGACGAACATGACGGATACGCCGCTTCTAAGCACCGGCATCATTTCTTATATCGATTCTCTGGTCTCCGATATATGGCTTCCACTGAAAACTTGCGCGTTGTTTGAGGAAGCGTTTGGACTCGTATGGGACAACACCACTCAACTTTACATGCTAAACGATACCCTACACGAGACGCTCCTCGAGAAGAATCCGACAGTGAGCTTCAAAGTCGGCCCACAGGTCTCGGGTGCCTCGGTCACGATCGACATGCCATACTGGAACTTCTACCACACGGCCACGTCTGCATATGTCGGAAACTCATCAGGACTCTACTTCCCTCTCAAGCGCGCTGAAAATGACACTCAATATGTACTTGGGCGGACCTTTCTCCAGAGCGCACACATTTCCGCTGATTACGAGAGAAACACGTTCAATTTGTCGCAGGCACTATATCCATCGTCCTCGACATCCTCGAATATCGTTGCAATACTTCCGCCATCAGAGGAAAATTTACCTCCGAGTGGCGGCGACAAACCCTCCAGTTCGAAATCTGGACTTGGTACAGGTGCCATTGCTGGAATTGCGGTCGGTGGGTTTGTGGTCCTTACCATCATTGCCACTATCTTATTCATTGTGTATCGACGCAAGAAAAAGACAAAGGGCGACGAAGCGCACGAGTTAGACGACACAGATGTTCAGAGAAACCAGGCACACGAGGCGCCTGGTGACGACCTCAAGCATGAAGTGGGAGAGGGACTGAGACATGAAGTCCAAGGGGATTCCAATCCAAGGGTGGAACTTTCTGCTGGTGGTGATCAGCAGAAACCGGTAGAGGCCGATGGGAGTCAGCTTGCAATATACGAGATGGCTGGAGATGATCTGAAATACGCTGAGATGGAAGGTGAAGGGCATGTGTCGAAGAAGTCGCCCACGTTGCCTACACTTATACCATCGCGCCGCGGTACGGATGCTTCTGAGGTGGCAGAATGGAGATTTGATGACGAGGCTCCTCTCACACCACCTGCCACGCGAGAGCAGAGATGAAGGACGATGTTGAGTGGCGTTACACAGCCTCACGGGACGCCAAGCATCACTTCTCAATGCAACGACCGAAGGTGCTCGAGGACAAAACAGTATTGATTGTCAACGGGACAATTGGCTGTCAGTTTGTTTCTGGCTTAATCAAGCGGGTTACAAAGAAACCCCTGCAAATATAGCTGTCAAACGACACGTTTTCGGAAGTTGAAATCATGTTCCCTTCCGGTGTTCCTTTGTTGGAGTCCTTTGTTCGAGAGAACCAAAAACCTTTCCACACCTGCAGCTCGACACAAGAGTCTCCGAACGCCTTTCGCTGTCGCTGTCAATTGCAAATACTCTAACGAGCATCAGGTGTTGACGGTACGACGCAATTTGCGCGGTGAGTTTGTGACAATTCCGAGAGAAAGGCTCTAGTAGTTGCTAACACGAACGCAGCGCAAGAACATCGCTTCCGCAAATCGCGAATTTCGAATCAAGCTTCGCCATGGCTTCCAGAAATAATCGCAGAGCTTCAAGCCGCCGCGCTCCAGAGCCTGTGCACCGATCCGACTCGGAGGACATCATCAGCGAGGAAGTCAACAATCGTCGCCTCCGTCAAGCCATCAGCTACATCGCGACGGAAGGCGGCTCGGACACCTCAGCTCTGTACGCCAACAGGGTCCAGAAGATCGATGACAGTATACTCCAGCAGTACGCCGAAAGAGGATATCTCTTTGACCCGAAGCTCTATCGACAACTGAGAGCTATGGTCAGAGAAGTGCAGACTGGTTTCAGACGAATTGGTGAGGAAGATGAAATATTAGAGGATAGCGAAGACGTCGAACAGCTGGAGCAGAAGGCTCTTCTCAGGGAGGAAGATGATCTTCAAGATCAACCAGGAAGCGATCTTCACTCCTATGCTAGCAGTAGTGACGCCAACTCTTACGGCAGTGAAATCCAGGACGACATCCCTTACAATTCGGAATATCGTCAGCAGAAGCGAGATGGCAAAGCTCCGACAGGGCAGGCTAAACCTCCTGGCCACAGACCGACTGCAATCCCAGCTCCTGTTCGAGCCACTGCTGCTGAAGACACTGGCCCTTGGGAGATGCAATGGCGCTATGGAGGCCCCAAAAACGACATGGAAGAACATCACAAGAACTTCCCTGCTTCGCTCCCCTTTGGCGAGACGCTGTACATGCAGCAGTGGGAGAGCATGAAGATCCATTACGACCTCAAGCAGAGTGCCGCAAGAAAGCCAAATGATCCACCCATATTCACCAACGTGGGGTACGACAAGGTGCGCCTTCCAACGTCGAAAACCCCGTTCGACTCTGGATCTCGATTCAAGCTCCCAGAGGCCAAGCCCGAATTCACCAAGTGGTTGGATACACAAGGAGCGGGGCTTCTCAAGTCAGCCGCCGGTAGTTTCAATTCGGGCGGCGCACACGACAGTCACGCCGATAACGACTACGCCCCTCGTATATTCTTAGAGCAGCTTATTCCAAACCCTGATCCACAATCTTTCCGGTCTTCTGCTCGCCCTCGCTCTGCTTCTGTAAATGCTGAGAAAGGCGTTCTTGGCTCTACAGGGGCTTCTGGCACAGGCAAGCTGAACTTCGTCACATCCATCATGTCACGATACTGACCGCAGCATAGGGCAATCTCCATCGACCAGGCCAATATTGGCTTCCCGTGACACCATACGCCACTCCAGTGGTCAAGCCACGAAGACGTTCCGCCCAGCCGGGGATGTAGATGAAATTGCAGCCGAGGTCCAGACCAAAAACCCGAGCAGAAGAGCTGCGGATGCGTCACCGCCCAAGGCCTCCCGCGCTCGCACGACCGCCACACCTGAGTATCCGCCTCCAGTCATCAGAATACTCGATCACGTCGCGCCCGTTCCGGCGGTACCTCGTGCACTTGGGAGGCCGAGAAAGCCCACTACCCCTGCGTCTACTCCGACTGCGACTCCGACTCCGGCTCCGGCTCCATCCCTACCGGCCACCCGCTCTTCAAAGAGAAAGATGTCCGAGGGTAGCAAGCCATTCTTGCCCATCAAGAAGATCTCGCGTGGGAAGACGGTGACGTTTTCCGATACCGACGAGGAGTTCAGCGACGATCAGGACTCGGACCCGAAACATGCGAGCAAGAGCCGCAGGACCAAGAAGTAGGTCATCGATGAACAATTGGGGAGAGTGCTTTGAATTTTGGATTTGTGTCCCGTGGTTTCTTTTTTCGTTGGGTGCTTTGTTGGTACGGTTCTCGTTGGGTAGACTTAGTCGAAATTAATTGCATTATCAGAATCCTACCTCCTTGTGAGATTTGTGAATCGCATTCCTTTCGCACTCCTTGGCCGTGTGACGGCCCTCGTGACGATGGGTTCAAGAGAGCGCTAGGGCTGTTCTGGATCATCTCTGGCGTTGCTGTCTGAGCGGGGGCATTGTGTGATCGGTGGCGATGGTTTAGAATTGGGACGAGGTTGGAAAGAAGAAGAAGAACAAAATGCGGAGGCTTCGTACTTGGGCGCACACACGAAATACCGGTACGTCCAAAGGTCGACGGCAGATCAACTTCGACGACCGGACACATCAGCAACCATTACCTTTCTCGTCCTGCACATCCATACCCCCCCCTCGGTCCACGCAGCTGATCTTACTACGTCTAGCGGACCAAGATGGACAATGGGGTCTTCAAGCCCGAGCCGAGAGCCGTGTGTTGGGCATGGCACTTTTCTTTGGTTGCCCGGGGGGATCGGCGTTGCGCCCACAGCAGTGGGCGTTTGTGATGAGCACAGGTAGATGGCTGACACATCGGGTCTCGCAGCGATCACCGTGGCCCGGTTGGAATGCGACGTCTCGCTGCTTGGGAATGGTACAAGGGGTGGTAGATCGAGACCAACACTTCTCGTGCATGGCTAAGCGAAGCGGGTTTCGGAGGACAATTGTTTCTTTTGGGTTCCTCTCACGGCAAGCCATAAATCTGCACACTGCGTCGCACAAATCACCTTCACCATGAATCCTTCCCGTTCTCGGCTTATCACCACTACCATGTGTGCGACTGATCTGATATCAGTCTCCACTGCTGACTAATACGCTAATGCGCAGCAGGTTCTGGCATCGTATATCACGAGGGACAACAGCGTCGAGACCATCGATTCTTACAAGGCTGTCGGAACAATTCATATTCCCAATCTCCTCTGCCGATGCGGCTACCCTGTGTGCTGCCCATGCAGAAAAAGCATGGGCAAATATGGGATTTTCTACTATTTTCTACCCCGCTCAAGCAGCCCGTGGGATCAAGCCCCGGAGGATTTTGACTGCGCTCGTTCAATGAGTCTAGTGTGCATTGCTGCAATCTCGGGGACGATGATGGATTCGATCTCCACAGCGGGCTCACCCTGGGGAACTGCGGACCGGCCACTGCCCGCAAAGCTAGTCTCGTCCTTCGTCAACGGGTCGGCAGCCCCGACAAGCGACTCGATCCCAGAGAAGCTCTTTGTCCTACGGTTGCTGGGCACACGGATCCACTTCTCGCCCTCCAACTCGGATACAAACACGACTTCCCATTTCCGCGTCGCGAGAAGGTTCCCGATGACCAGGTGATGTGCGTATTTGTTCAGCGAATACTGGGCTTTCTTCACTAGTATGGATGGATCTGTCTCTAACTTGAAGCTCACAATTATGCTCTCCGGTGCCCAGCCATCCACGAGTTGCTTGAGGAATTTCGGGACAGGCTCCAGGTCGATGATCAGACTCCGGCCTTCGGTCCGGGCCGCAGGTGGCTTGGTCCCAGCTCCAGCCACGGCACTCTGGCTGAACTCCTCAGTAGACTGGATCTTGTGCTCCACCATGCGGTCCTGAGGAACGAAGAAGTCGGATACGGCGGCAGCAAGATAGAACATTGCCCTGGCGCCCAACGGCCGCATAAGCTGTGCGACCTCTCGCAGATCCCACACGTACTCTGTGATGGTCACGAAAGACAGAATCAGGAGCCTGTTCTCGCGTTTCACCTCAGCGTACTGCCGCAGCACCCGCAGCATCTCCTCCTGGTGCTGCTCATCGACGACGACGCGGCCGTCCTCCTCCTTCATGTAGTCCAGGAACGAGCGAGTGTTGTGCGAGTAGTGGCGTGAGAAGGGGAGGAGCGAGAACTGGCGGTGCAGGAAGACCACGGCATAGCCCTGCTGGAGGAAGTATTCGGCGCTGGTTGCACCGCGCGTGCCCGCAGAGAAGTTGTCGATGTAGCGCACCGTCTGGGTCTCGAGAGGCACCGTGGTGCCGCCGGAGGTGACGAGCACGACGCGCCTGCCCTCGTCTGCATGGCGGCCAATGAACTCGCGCGCGAGCGTGGTGTTTGCCTTGAGGTCCTTGGGCGGCGGGTTGCTGATGAAATAGTGGCTTTCAGCCTGCTGCATGGTGTGGTCGGCCATGCTCGGGTGAGGTTTCTGTTACATGGGCGGGGAGGCGGGACCTGAATGCTGAGGAAGTTCCCGAGGTTGACCGGTAGCGCCAGCCATCACATGACCTCCCAATTAGGCCGAGCGCAGAGCTCTCCTCCGCCTGACTGTACATATCAGGTTTTATCGGCCAAAGCGTCCACATGCAGCCCGTCCTACACCAGATGCATCTGGCTGGGGAGGAGTTGCAGCTCGTCGTCCGTGCAGGTTGTCCTCCCACCAACCTCACCTGCTCCTCCCGGGGTATCGTCGGAGTCGTCCATGGTACCGTTGGAGCTTGCAGGTAGTATTGGGGAGCGCGTCAGCCAGCACCACGACTTTGGGATAATGGCCCGGGTAGGTTGCAGAATGCCACCCCCTCTCGCATCGAAAGTCGCCACAAGGTGATATACTTAAAGGTCCAGGTCCTCGCGTCTCACGACCGATATACCCCGGACGGACGTGCGCGCCATCACGCATCACGTGACGCGGCGTCGAATGCCGATCATTGAGAGCTTATCATTTTGCACCCCGATGCGTGTCCTCTAGTCTCCGCAATCGCGAAACTTAGGGATCATTGTCGACTTTTCGAAGCCAAGAGTGGCGACACTGAACATGCAGGACTAGACCCCGCCACCTTGCGTCCACGGCCCAACCTGCCGGGCCAAAGAAATCGCCGGATTCTGCCTAGCCATGGTCACGGGAATTCACCCTATCCCGAGAAGATGGTTTGTTTGCTCTCACGACGTTGAGGCCCCTGCTGGAAACATCCGAGTCGTAATTATCATGCCTTGTGTTTACTACATATAGCCTTACATCTAGGTCATTGACATCAGCACACTCATCTCGACAAAGTATCGCAGTTGGACACACGCTATGCCCCGGAATTCTTGTGGTTAAGTCATTTTTTGCATTTCTGGCGCCGCCCCAGTCCCTATAGCCGCCTGATACCGACTGTGTTACCTGGAACAGGTGGGAAAATCCAGCAGATCGATGTCTTACCATCAGTATACCCCGCCCTCAGCAATGGGATTGCCCGGCAAAGTCCAAATCCCCCGGCTCGAGCGACGCGGCGAGCCTTCCAAGGCTGGGAAGAATAAACATAGAGTGTCAAAAGCATGCCTACATTGCAGGGGGAGGAAGGTCAAGTGCGATGGAGGACAACCCACATGCGCAAACTGCCGTGAGAACAAGACTACATGCGAGTATTCATCGAGTCGACAAGACAAACTCAAAACGCTAGTAACGCATTGGTGATAAGTCTCAATGTGAGCTGACTGTGCACAGGGCCACCGAGCAGAACCAAGACATGATTCGCCTTCTCAAGGACCTTCGACAACGCATTGGAGGTGCTGACAAGAAGAAAATCGACGACATGCTCGCGGTATATTCCGATCGCCATTCTAATATTACTCCACTAATTGTTGGAAGGCTCTGGATTATGCTAATGATGCATCTTCGATACCACCATTGCCCGAAGACGAGCGAGGCGAAGCGAATACATTTGCCGAAGCGAGTTCAACCAGAGACGTTGACGTACTGGACGAAGATATACATCGAAGCGAACAGTCTCGAGCGACGGGTTTCGTAGGGAAAAACTCCGAGGTCTACTGGATTCGACAGTTGCATTATGAGGCAGATCACTCGAAAGATATACCCGAACCATGGGCCACGCCGTATGAGCTACCTAGGACAAGCATTAGACCAAATGCAAAACGAGTGAACGCCAGTCCTCGCCAAGGGAGAGCCCCACACCCTTTGATGCAAACAAGTAGCTGTAATTTCTATTTGGACGAGGAGCGCGTCGAAGTGGATTACATGGTTGATCCATACGAATTGCCTCCTTTTGAGACTGCAGAGAGACTATTGAAGTGCTTTATGGACACTGTCCAGGATTCGTTCCCGATCTTGGCACAAATAACCTTCATCACCCAGTTCTACAACCACTACAACTCACTCAGAGGCGCGACGCCCGCAAAGCTTCCTCAAAGATGGCAGGCCATGTTGAATTTGGTCTTTGCGATTGGGGCCGCATACTCTCACTTGACAGGAGTAGACTGGCGTTCCGATGGTGGCTAGCCTATCCCGTTCTCAAGATACAGCTAACGAAACATAGAGCGAGACCACTTGGTATATCATTCTCGTGCATGGCAACTGAATCTGAAGGACCCTTGGTGGGCTGCCCATCCAGACCTCACCCAAATGCAACTCACAGGTCTTCTGTCCTTCTATTACCTAGCCATTGGACAACTCAACCGGTCAGTGCATCTTCTCACACAAATCCCCTTCCTGATTTGTTGTCCCGAAACTAGCATGCGTTTCTTACTGATTGCTAATCTTCATGCGCAGATCCTGGCTCATGATCGGTATATCATTGCGAATTGCGTACGCACTTGGAATGCATTTTCGTAACGAGGATCCTAGTGCCACCGCTGTGAAGAAGGAACTTCTGGCTCGTGTGTGGTGGGGACTCTACTCTCTCGAACAGATTCTGTCTGCTATGACTGGCCGTCCTAGTACTGGATATGAGATTGTAGGCTCAGTGCCTCTACCACTTCCTCTTTCGGCAGAGGATATAGTCGAAGGCACGATTATTTCTTGGTTCAGCACCCGACTCCCACCATACACGATACGAGACCCCTTGTCGCCCGTAATCGATTCGATGTCCTCTTCATTCATTGGAGGCGTCTTTAATTTTGCTGAACTTGAAGTCGATCCAGCCAACTCTGGCACCTATTTGAAGAGTACTATCATAATTGGCTTGATCACTCAGAGAACTTTACTCGGTCTTTATACGCCTAACATCTCGAACCAACCCTGGGAAGCTGTGCAGGACGTTATTTCTACTTTGAGTACAGACCTCGAGTCTTGGGCGACTTCTCTACCTCCAGGCCTTAACTTCTTCCAGAGTAACCCTACTCGGCATCATCATAGAGAGCGATTTACCCTCGCCCTCTACTACTACAATACGAAAATCCTGATAATGCGGCCGTGCTTGCCCTATATTGACGGACGTATCGAGCCCCAAACGAAAGGTTCCGATGACTTCAACCGAACATCCGCAGCGACTTGTGTGAACGCCGCTAAGGCGACAAGCAGTCTGCTACCAAGCAGAATCCCCCTCGACCGCGCCCAGCTGTACCGCGGCTCGTGGTGGTCAATGGTCCACAACATCATGCAAGCACTCACTGTTCTCTTGCTAGCACTCTCCTATGAATCGATCCATCCCGCTGTGAACGTTCATGATATGGTTCCCTCGATGAAGAAACTCGTGCGCTGGTTAAGAGTGATGAAGGCAAACAACGGCGTGGCAAATCGCGCTTACTTCATGGCAATGGACTTGTTACAAAAATTGAACGTTCATGCCAACGTTGTACGTAGATGGGTGGAACATTGTCGCTGACCACCTCTGAGGATCTGGGCTAATTTTGTGTTAGGATATCACAGACTTGATGGCTGAAGATGAGGCAACTTCCAACGCCGCGTCAAGCATACGTTTCGATCAATCCAGCCCAGAAGCATTATCCTCAGAGTACTCCTACCTTGTAGATCAGTACCTGCGTCATTTTGTGAACAATCAGCATACCCCGTACAACTACGCAGTATCAAATCCGTTTGGCGTACCGCTACAACCACCTCCTTTCCCAGAATACGTATCGGAATCCATCTATCCTACCGACCATCCTTTCACCGCAGACTTTTGCAACGGCATGGGATCACCGTGATGATATCGGATGACCGCCAGTGTGATATAAGATAGGCGCGATGATATAGAGTGACGGTCGATGACATGGAGTGGCGGTGATGATATGGAGTAGCGGTGATGTGGTGGAGTGGCAGTGATGATATGGAGTGGTAGCGATGATATATGGCGGTACCGATGATATAGTATAGCCGGGATTATTTAGTGTATCCCGGTAACTTGGGCTTACGGCCGGGATGGCAGCGAGGATAAGGTATTACGGCCGATGACATAGGATGGCAGCAATGACATTGGAATTACGGCCGATGATCTGATGTGACGTTGACAGACAGGTTGCGTGAACCACTTGATTAAACAATCACAATCAACGTTTGTTAAGCTTCCCTTTCTCTGTGGAGTGCTTTTCCGCAACCACTACATTTTGACGGCTCTTTATGTTACAATAACAGCTCTGGTGGGCACATGCCTCTATATTTCGAAGTCATGTCTATGTTATGAAGTAAGGTTTACATGTGCTACCGACTAAAAGACGGAGAATTCATTTAGGGAATGTTTCCCCCGAGCGAAGGTACTTGTGGTTTGTTAGTAGACACAGTAACACATAGTCAAGATAAGATGGTCCGCATACCACTTGGCTGAAATGGATTGGCTGTCCCGCTATTTGCACGCGAACGTTTATTCGGAGGGGGTAAATCAGAGGGCGAGGCGAGGCCGGGGTCGTCCACAACATGCCGATCATCGAACGTCGTTCCCTTTACAACATCAAGCTCAAGAGAGCAAAAGTTATACGTGGCTACCGCGAAAACCATGTCGAGGCTTGCAGGCGTCGGGGGTATCTGATGGTTCGCCGCAAAGTATAGGAAGGAGCATATCGTTCGGCATTTTACCGTTATCTTCATCCCTAGTCGTTGCCAGATCAACCCGGTACCTTCTTCCATTATCAATTTCGTCGTGCGAAGCTTCACCCCGAGCACGCCATGAAATAGCGAACCGAAGCATGCGCCAGCCACTCACCTGCCAACACCGAGTATCGTTCAACCATCAAGCACGCCGGTGCTGCCCCGGCTCTAGCCCAGCCCGACATGGCAGATGGAGATGCAGCCCCGCAGCGAAGTAGCAAAGACACGCGGTGCGGAAGATGCGGCCGCCTTCTAAACAGAGAGACTGGGATGCTAGTCCCCGCAAAGACAGACGGCGGTGCCTGTGAGACGTGCGACGAATTCGAGAAGCTTCACGCCGCAATGCAAACTGCAGACCAGCGGTGGGATGGGGTCAAACACAAGGCGCTCAGGAGTCTAGCCCGCCAAAGCGCCCATGTCGCATACATGGCGACCCACATGGCGTTGGCCAACTTCGTCCTGCGGGCCGAGGAAACGAAACGCAGCGCCCCAGCGGCAGCAGCCGAGGACCACGGCGGGAATGAAGACAGCCAGCAAGGCGCCAAGCGGCCACGGAGTTCAACGTCGCCAACAGACCCGGCGCCGCCTCCGCTCAAGAGAAGCCGACTGGCGACAGGCGCGAAGGATGTCAGGTTCGACGACTCGGTTGTCTTCCCAGGCGATGGCGAGATCAGGGACAACACGCTCTACTTGAGGCACGGCAAAGACTACGTCCGCGGGAGGCACGCTGCGCCCGAGGGGTCTGAGTGGGTCGACTCCAGCGGATGCGACCAAACGTGGGGGAAGTTCTTTGGCCTGAAATGGGTTGGGCGGAAGTGGATCGAAGACGCTGCTGTCAAAGAGGAAGACAACAACGAGACAGAGCAAGACGCCGATTCCGAGGCAAAAGACTGCGAGAATCCACCTCGGATCTCGAGGGGGGAAGGTCTTGAGGTGTCGGAATTGCCCCCTTCGACTGCAGCGGCAGAAGAGGAAACAGAGCGCGAGCAGCTGGGGGAACCTCAAAAGCTGGCGGCATTGGTCAAAGGAGAGACGACGGGAGAAGGAATGAGGGGGGGACTGTCTCTGGAGAGGGACGAGGTGGAAATGAAGGACGAGATTGTGCTTCCGGAACATATCAAGCGCGATGACGCTCCAGGCTCTAGCTGAGCTTTCAGTGCAGGACCCGGCAAGACGCCTCTCTCAAGACATAGCCATGGCTAGAGGTAGCTGGCAGAGTCAGTGTTCGGGGAGGGGGGGTTTTTTCTTCTAAATTTGCAGTGGTAGTCCACGGCCGGACTGTTGACAGCGTACTGTTTCCACTATCTACTAAGCTGGCGATTCGATCTACAGGATAGGAGAACACGGGTCTCCACGACGAGGCAATGAGAGTGTAGACGGAGGAGTTGAAGTTCACAATGCTGGAAGCCTCGCGTTTCCATACGCTCACCGTGGTCTGAGCTCGTCTGTGGGATGGTGTTCGAAGACTTCGATAGCAATGATACAATGAAAAGATAAACCTAGCCATGTTGCACTGGCATATGGACGAATTCTCGAGCTGACAGAACATCGACAGTCTCGCCTTTGCATGCACGGCCCGCACCAGCTCTGGCAGTACACCTCCCTCTAGCATTGAGTCTCTCGTGACGGATATGACAGGGGAAGGTACTACGTACGGTCGTGTTATTCCCCCTTTGACCCCCAGCCAGGGTCGCCCGCCCGTCCCACACCGCAGTAATAAGTGAAGATGTGTGCGCGGTATGCCACCGATAACAGACTGTCCGAAGGCGTTGGGCGCCATTTCCCCCCCATTGCTCGATACACTTTCTCGTCCTGATACGAAGCCCCAACCTCACATCACTCGGTTGGCCCCCCCGCAGATTGCTCTCCTGCCGTACGTCTGTATCGCGTGGGATTGGGAAGCATTATGCAATTTGCGCGCGCGTCGTCATTCGCCTGCCCGTGCTCCCACTCGCTCTCTCTCTCTCTCTCTCTCTATCTCTGCCTCAGTCATCGAAGCCCAGGATTGCTTCATTGTTGGCCCTGCAGAGGGCCTGGATGTTCCGATACGCGCCGCACCCCCAAAAACCCCCCGTGCGCGCCTTCCGCTTCCGGATTCCGACGCGGTTCCGCACGCGGGCGCTCTTCACCGATGAGAGCTCCCACACCATACCTGGTGGGTAGTACAGACAATATCGCCGTGCTGCGATGCATCATGCACGAGAACAATATCGCTGTCGGGATCGCCTCCCAGCCAGTAGCCATGATCCATTCTAATTTCGGAGCCGCAAATTTTTGTTTTTTCCCTCTCCCCCTTTCTTCTTTCCTTTTTCCTCTTCGTCACCGCCGACGTGTGCCCATGTGTCGGTGAGCAAGATTCGCCTTCCTCAACAATATTCTTCGCCATGGGCGACATGGACATGGGGACCACGTTTTGCGCACGTTTGCATGCACGTCTCGCTCTCCGAGGTCCCTTTTTTTCATTCTTCGAGACGATGATTGATCTGCGGTGCAGAGTTAGCGGCCGAGGTGGAACCCGAAGGTGGGCCCCCAAGCCTATACATGGGGGAAACAAGTTCCTCATTGCGATGCTCGGTTGCTTTTGCGAGTAAGCACCGCTGAGCAGACACGACGATCATTTCAGGACAGAACAGCCACGGCCAATCGATGGGAAAGGGGCCTTGGGACTCGAGACCTGAGGCTCCATCTAGCCCGCACGTGAAAGCTCGACCGCAATCCTCACGGCCACGCGTATACGCCTGAGGGCTGAAGTTCTGCCTTGCGATAGCGCTGCTGAGACTCCCTGCAATCACGGCCGCCCGTCGCGAGCCACGGACGCCTACCTAGCTCGTCCTGAACTGTCGGGCAAGATCTCAGACACTGCTATTCAAGATATCGATAGTGGGGGG
>MU001841.1:0-94573 GCA_010093585.1 Melanomma pulvis-pyrius CBS 109.77
TAGGTGGAGGCATTGTAAGGGTAGTGTAGTGTTGGTGGGGTCTTGGCAAAAGTGGGCGACATACTTGGGTGGGCGACATGCTTGTGAAGTACGTTATACACGATACATTGGCATGCGGGGACCCCACAAAGCTTGACGATCGGCAATTGGTGGAGAATCCGAGGTTACGCACGTGCTTTGGGAACAACTTCAATACCCCATATGGGCTGTCCGTTTTGGATGTGATTTGTAGGCCCGAAAAAGGAAAGTTTCGTGGATCTCACATAAAGGTCATTTCCCCCGCGTCCGTCCAATACTCACATTTTTCTTCTCCTCCTCCGCCATTACACCGAACTGAATGCAATCAAAAGACTGGAGATACTTATTCTTATCAGCAAATTTACTACCCAAATGGCTTTTCGGACAACGGTGCCAAGAAGGCGCAGGAGGTGGAAAACATATAAGTTGCGAGAGTTCCTGACGATTTGCTGAGAACAAAACAAGTCATCTCTCGTTCTTCCAACTATGAAACTCCTTCTTTTTGTCGTCGCCGTCGCGACCAGCAGTGTGGCTGCCATACCTGCACGCAGACAATCATCTCCCCGACCTATGGAGAATCTTGGACGCGGCGTCGTTGCCGTTCGCGCCAACAAAACTGCCGCCCTTGTTAGCTGGCGGCTCTTAGGTCTTGACGACAATAGCCTCGGCTTCAACATCTACCGCTCGACTAATAGCGCCGGAGCTATGCGTCTCAACTCAGACGTCCTCACCAAGGGCACCAACTACCTCGACTCAGGCGCAGACCTTTCCAAATCCAACAGATATTGGGTTCGCTCAGTGATTGATGGCAAAGAGCAATCCCCCGCAAGTGGCAGCTTCACTCTCCCGGCCGATAATGCTGTGGAGCCGATTGTAAGAATTCCCATCAATGCAGGTGATCGCATCAAGTACGTTTGGGTTGGCGACTTGGACGGCGATGGCGAGTACGACTTTGTGATCGATAGACATGGTACTCAGCAAGGTCTTGAGGCTTATCGAAGAGATGGCAAGCGCCTTTGGAAGGTCAGCATGGGACCCAACAGCGAGAATCAGAACAACATCGAGCCTGGATCTTCTGGCATTGATGTCGGTCACTGGGATGGCGTGACAGTATACGATCTAGACAGCGATGGGATCGCCGAGGTTGCTGTGCGAATTTCGAACGGCGTTGTGTTTGGAGATGGGAAGACGTTTACGGAAGGCAAAAACAACGACAAGCAGTTCATTGCAGTGCTGGATGGGAAAACTGGAGCCCTGCGCGCTGCGACTAAGATAAAGAATGAGTACATCAAAGACGGTCCATTCGCCGCTCGCTTGGGGGTCGGCTATCTCGACGGAGAACGCCCACATATTGTCGGGTTCATGAAGAATCGCATGGACAACAATACATTCAACCGTAACCTTGCAGCATGGATATTCGACGGCGTCAAAGTATCTGAAGAGTGGGTATACGACGACCGCAATGCCGGTAGTGGCTCCGACGGACACAACACGCGCATCGTCGACGTAGACGGCGACGGCAAGGATGAAGTCGGAGAAATCATGTTCATGCTCAACGGCGATGGCAAACTTCGGTATGACATGACAACTTCAGGCATTGGCCACGGCGACCGCTGGCAGATCGCTAAGATAGACCCCTCTCGCCCTGGCCTCCAAGGATATGGCGTCCAACAGAACAACCCTTCAAAATTGTGGGAGTACTATTACGACGCGCGGGACGGCAAGGTGCTCTGGAAGCATTACGGCGACCAAGTGACTGACATCGGGCGAGGTATGGTAGGCGACATCGATCCCGATCACCCCGGAATGGAGTCGTGGAGTGCGGGTGGAAACGGTCTGTATAATGCTCCCAGCGATACCTTACTAGAGCAAGACACGAAGCTCTCGCCCTGGGCGCATCTCGGTCTGTGGTGGGACGGTGACGATACAATGGAACTGTATAACGACGGCAAGATCGAGAAATGGGACCCGTCCGCCCCCACAGCATCCAACAAATTGCCTCGCATCCTGCAAATTGCCAATTATGGCGCCATCAACCCTGGAGACCCTAACCCAGGCTTCCTTGGGGATATTTTTGGTGACTGGCGCGAGGAAGTTATCGTTACTAATGCGGCGTATGATGAGTTGATAATTTTCACGACGGATCGGTTGACTGAGAGGAGGTTGTATACGCTAGCGCATAATCCAAATTATCGAAATGGGATGACAATGAAGGGGTATTTGCAAAATGCACATACGGACTATTTTATTGGGAAAGGTATGAAGACACCGACGAAGCCGAATATTCGCTATGTGGGTACATAGCTAGGTGGGGAGGGAACTCAATAATTTTTCAGGGAGTTAGACACGAGGCTGTAAAGGGAATTAGCACAACGTTAGCCACCAAGTAAGATAAAATTTTGCACTATATTTCGTGATTATAGGTCGTGTTATTCCTCATGTAGATTCGGCATTCCTCGGCC
Source organism: Melanomma pulvis-pyrius CBS 109.77 (assembly GCA_010093585.1). Taxonomy (NCBI): domain Eukaryota; kingdom Fungi; phylum Ascomycota; class Dothideomycetes; order Pleosporales; family Melanommataceae; genus Melanomma; species Melanomma pulvis-pyrius. The sequence continues at coordinate 2,481 of MU001841.1, forward strand.
TTGCTTTCTGCCTTCAAACATACTTGCATCGACGACCTTTTTCTGACTGCGATTTGAGATATTTGACTAGATCCGGAACCATAACCTTGTGGGTGTGCGACGTCCTACACATGTTTAGTCAAGTTTTATCTTTATCAATATATAGACTACTGAAGACTCACAAATGGCCACTATTGTACCAGAAATACTGATCCAGCGGCAGACACCCATACTTCTCAGGTGTTGTTAATACGTCCAGCTGATTATACGCCGCGCAATAATCCGTAGTATTCTTGATCCCATACTTCCCGGGGTTATCCATGACGCCGTTGAGAAATGCATTAGCATTGTACAACATCGTTTTGGCTTTCGGATGTGCCTGTGCAAACCTCTTCCTATGCATTTCTAGCGCACTATTCCACCACCCAACCTCCTCTTTGTTCGGTCGTGGCGCTGCCAATTTCTGATTTGCGCTCGTCCTATCTAGTGGTGGTAGATTGACGAACAAGAAATTCCGGTATCCAGCATCGTACATCGGCTGGACCGTTTCCTTAAAGACGGTCGCCACGAGCGTGTCCCAGAATTCTTTAAGCGACACGCCGACAAGCTGCTTGACGCTGTCGTTCACGTCGTTGATGCCGATCCATACGGCTACCAGCGCACGTCCCTTATTCATCTTCTTCCCAATCACCGGCTCAGCATACGTCAGGTACTGCTGTGTTTGATTCACCAGCGGCACCGTGTAATTGTGATGCAGGGGGAGGAACTCCTCAGCAACGTCAGCACCGGCAAATGCAAAGTCCCATAGCTGGATATCGCAGGTTGAAGGTCGCGTGTTATTTTTAAGACCACAGCCCGTTAGATATTCAACCCAATTCGGACCACCCTCGGCTGTCGCGGTGAAGTTCTGGATAATGGAGGAAGTAAGGAGGGTATCAGGTGTGAAGGAAAATTGGTTTGGGAGGTATGAGCCAATGAAGCTGTAGTTTGGGTACCCGGCCGAGCCTTGGACGAAGGTGTATGAGTCGCCAAAGGCGATTCTATGTGCGATGTTAGTACAATAGGATAGGGAGAACTGTAAATCAGGATAAGAGCACATACAAGTATTGAGTATCATCCCAATCGAAATGTGGTTTGTTCGCGGGAATACAGCTACTTCTAACGATATGGGCGAGTGCCGCAAGTTCTAAGAGAGCATGCATTCCAATCATTTCGAACTCTCGAGAACTTCAAATTGCCAAAGCCCAACAAACAATCGCCAACCTGACGTGGCCGCTGAGCTTCTTTATATTTTCGACGATCGCATCATGTTCCCCATAGTTTTTCCTAGACGCTGTGGTATAAACCAGCATTCCTAGCCTCGGCTTTTCTCATTGGTGGAAACTCACGTCTAGTATATTTTAGCTACGTAGTCAATGTGAGAATGCAAGGGACGATGTGCAGGTACCCCAACTTTAGCCCCGCCATCTCCAGGTCCCGTTTCTCCGTGATGATGGGTGCAGTCAAGCTCCTAAAATTTTAGACTAACGCCTGGGTACTTAGCGTCACATGCCTAAGTTTTATAGAATGCCCTGTCAGCATGATATGTAGTTTTGCGAGGCACGACATCTCCTTATCCTTCTACAAAAAAATGCTTGTAATCCTGCGAGTACCGAATACTAAGCTCATCGTTGCCTAGAGTAGACAGTAGATAGGCTTCAAGTAATGGCTTGACAAATTTCCTTATCCCAAGAGGGCAAGAAGAAATCGGTGTCAACAGACTTATATAATAGGAGATTCAATAGTGATAGTTTATATTATGCTCAAACATTTCTACTATTGTTTGTTGAGGCCTCCCAAATTCCCCCAGGCTGAAGCGCTGAAAATTATCCCTCTCGTATTAAGATAGTACTTCCTATATATCTAACGTACTAGACGAGCGTGGCAGGGATCTTAGTATGGCACATCAATGGGAGATAAATGGTATATCGCAAAGCATAGCTGGGCCGAAGAAACTGCTTCCCCAACTCATGATCTTGCCTTTCTTTAAATGACTTCCAAGACTACCTTAGGTATTTCCCGTTCGTAGTAAGCGAAATTCAATACCAAGAGTTCCTCCCCCTGTAATTGAATCGTCGCATTGCAAATGCTAAAGCCTTGACATAGAGCTTCCATGCTCTAGTAAGTGTCCAAGCTCATCTTGATTTGCGCCTCTAACTTCAGGGTTTAGTCTTACAATCCCTCATTGCTAGTCTGAATGCACAAATCACTGCAGGTTCTAGTGTGATCATCACAAGGCCTTTGTGCAATGCTCAAAATAGATCTGAATATTGTCGGGACTTCCAGCAGGGATAACAAACAAGATGACGTCATAGTAAGCAAACTCGTACCTCTAGGCAGAGATTTCCTGTACTTCGACTCAACCATCCAGACAATTTAGTTTGTGTTTTCTATAGCACTATTTGTTAGCAATCCGTGTATTGAGCATTACGCTACACACCGGAGCAAGCAGAGAAGGAGTATTAGTGCTTCAATTTATCCCCTCCTAAAACCTCACGGCATGCAAGCAGCACTGTTCTACATTAGGAACTAGAGACTGTCGGAAGCTTCGCCCGGTATCGTATGACTCATCTGAATCTCCTCTTCCTCTCCGCTCGGTCTTCTAGGCAGACGATTCAATCTTTCAACCGTCCCCAAAACATATCCCAAAGTATCAGAAGCATTCAGTCAAGCATGTTTGTGTCAACAACTCTGCACAATGGCATCGAGGATGTCCTCAACCCAACCTTTCGCCTAGTCAACTTCGCATCGTCGGCCGACCAGCTCACCGTAGTCAGGATGCTGCGAAATGCGTGGACAGTCGAAGAACCCAAAATGGAGGCTGGTGGTGTCGAAGCTGCTTTCGGGAAGTGGATGCGCGAGAATGGAAATCCGGGAAAGAAGTGGGGCGATGCGAGCATCACGAAGCAGAACTCCGACAAGGATGATCTAGATACGCCGTGGCGACAACATGTCTTGTTCTACTGTAAGCTGGATACATGACTTCTGAGAGGCAAAGATGGAAGCGCTGACGATATCTCATAGACAATCACCTGTTCGTGGACATTGGGCGAATGCTTCCCAACGTCAATTCCAGCCTCGGACACCACCACCCTCCGAACCATACCTCATTCTCGCTGTCCCATTCCCCATCGCCAGCATCCACCACTCGTACCTTCAATACACCGATCATCATTCTTCCCGCGTTTCTTGATTACGGCACCAAGGTAAAGATCTCGCAAGTTTCGGACAAAGATGATTCCACGATTCGAGAGTACGGCGTCTTTGACTCGAAGCACATGGAAGAAGCGTGGTGGATTGGAGCTGGAGTGAAACTACGAATGGATGTTGTGGTTGATGGGACCGAGGAGGAGAACAAGAAGGAAGGAGTGGCAGCTGTATTTGCAGTGGGGCCATTGTGCACTGAACGACATGGAGGAGAAGATGATTGAGGGAGAACGTAGACCAACAATCTGCCTTGCCTTCGGATAAGTTTGGACGTTGGTATGTGCTAGAATGTACGATGTAGTTGAAGAAGGCTTTCATCATGTGGATCAATCTCTGAAAGTCTTTGGGCATAACTGATGGATTAGTCATCATGGTGGTGTCGTGGGATTTCATTGGGAGACTTGGGCTGGGGTATTCAGCTTTGACAAATAACAATCCTTTGTGAGTGATCACGACACGAGACATGCCTTTTCAGAATAAAGCGACAATTGTATTAATGAGAACACAAACTTCCCTCGCATGAACTTTCAGCACTTTTGTTTTGTTTATGCTGAATAGGTCGCCCCAACTTGGCCAATGACCTGATGGTGAAGAGTAAGTTAGCCTGATGACATATCGCGGCTCGCCCATCTAATTACCAAAGCCAATATCCGCCCACATTTCCAAAGTCCAATTAACCCATCCCGTTAGATTCTCAGCGTGCCGTTGATCTGGAAGCAGGATAGCAAGAACTGTATATCGATCCGAACCATGCCATGCTGAGTGACTCGCTTGAGCCTGTATCTTCGAAATGAAATAGAATGTAGTGTATGAGTGCCATGTATCGCTCAGAAATCCATCAAAGCCGTAGCTACGCAGGCGTGTAAGATCTCTTTGCGGCCTAGCCGGTGTCCTCAAATCCCGCCTTGTGCAGCGCTATTGCCCTTGCCCATCTGCGCCAGCACGAAATCAACGGCCCAGCGAAGGGTCTCCTGGCCCCAAAGCGCCGGCTGCATCAATTTCTCCTCCGCTTCTTGTGCCTCTGTTCCGAATGGTCTGCTAACGACGAGTAACATTGCCGCAGCCTCCAGCTCATCCTGGTTACGCTTGTGCATCTCTGGGTCATATATCGCACTCTGAAGTTGAAGAGCGAAGTGACGTTGCCAGGCTGCGATATCCCGAGTGTGCTGGCTAGGATAGTGTGAGTTCTTCTCCTCTGATGTCTTGTTGTGGGATGCGCTTGGGGGTGGGGTTACTGGCAAGGAGTGCATGCTCGTGGGTGGTGGCGTCATAGGGGGCACTGCCGCCTGAGGTTGAAGTTTAACATGGGATTGGGGTCTCGGGATAGAATGATCTGATCCTGAGACTGGATACATCGAGGTCAGTCCAAACTTTGGGCGAGGGCGAGCAGCTGAAACGAGGGGTGACTTATTCCTCGGAAGGCTAGTCGATTGCCGGTGCGATGGTACTGGAGGGGCACGATAGTCTGGATACCCAATTAGAGAGTTGAGGGAATCGAGATCGAATGGGCTGGTGAAAGTGTTGTTGGACATTTTCGTGTTGTCTTGTTGATATGGTAGACCGTTTTCGTAAGGCATCTAGGTGGAAGGAAGGCAAGGTTGTGAGTTTCAATGATGATAACGTGAGAGATAAAATAAGAGAACAATAATATTCGGTTAGTAGAGTAGACGGTTCCGAGATAGCGAGTCTAAGGGAGTTGGTGAGAGAGGCACGGTGGGAGAGAAGAGGCTCAGCGTGGATATCTTATAGGAAAATTCCCTGCACAAAGGAGACTCATATCCATTGTATTTTACAAGAATCTCTAGATGGTGAAAGAATTTGGTATAGAGGGGCTCCTGTGAAGGCCTGTGGCGGTGAATGGTTACACACTTCATGGAGAAGCACTCTGGGTACATTGATGACCATTGCAATCGTAACAAATACACAGATATAGAGCAAAAGAAATACGGCAGTGAAAGCATTCTCTCACTTCCCGGGGTCTCATTGCACCTAACAATGTGTGAGAATATACCACATGAAGATATATAGTCTACTTAGCATGATCTATACTCAAAAGGAGGAAGTCATTTTAATGGGCCATATCGATCGAGGACACACCTTTCTTACACATCACTTCTATAATAGTCTTGGGGTATAACGTATTTCTGCAATATACTGAATGTTCTCTCGAGACCGTTACTGCGCCTATAATCAGTTTATTCAAATTTACATTCAGCAGAATCATCTAGGAAAACTTGCTGACAGCGTCAATCTACTTTATACTGTCATTCCCGGATTCTTTCCAAAATTGCTGCTGCACTTGATAAACTGTCCGTTTAGATTCGCATCCAGCAATTTTATCTAAGAGGAAATCCTCACGTTATAATCTAAGGTATACTCATTGTTTACCTTCACCCTAGGCAGTAGTACTGAGGCGCAACCCACTCTCCCGAGTCACAAAACAAAAACCCTATTCTTTCCACAGGCCCTTGTCATACCTTCAGGTTTGATTAGATCCGAGATGACCAACTCACCACGATGATCTAATAGATCGCCCTGGTGACCCGATCACAATGATACTGCCACTTGAGCAAATACACAATGACCAGCCTAACAAATCTGCGCCACCTGATGCTCCCGACCCCACCGGTCGCATTAGGAACCTCCATGTTCACCTCATCCAACAGCCACCCCGCCATATCCACCCAGCAGCAACAATACTCCTCCCTATTGAACGCCGTAGCCAAATAGTCATGCCTTCCCGAAATCCGATCCGAAAGCACCCGATAAACCTGCGCGGCGTCCTCGGTCATAGAAACCGGCGCATCAGCCCAATAAATGCCTTGCAGTGTAATCTGGATCCTCCCGCCTAGGAACTCGAACGGGCGATGCGGTTTCAAGAACGCGACATCTTGGGGTATCTGTCGACGCGCCTGGTAGTAGAATCGCCGCGCGACTTGGATCATGATTTTCGGTAAATCAGCGACCATGTATTCGCGCCGCCAGGGAAATGATGCGTTGGCGGGGACGTCGCTGGTGAGTACTTGTCGGACAGACCATTCGCCGATGCGGAGGGAGATATCGGCTGTGGGGTGGGGGAGAGTGAGGCCTTCAGGTGATGGTAGGACGGTATTTGTGGATTGTTGTGAGGGGACAGGAATGGGAGTGCGGCAGAAGGGACAGGTCTGCGAGGTGGCGAGCCAGCGGCAGAGGCAGTAGAGGCAGAAGTGGTGGCCACAGGGAGTGTAGACTGGGGTCTTCAGTTGGTCATCTAAGTGGGCTCTCTGGGCACATGGAAGGTTCGCGAAGGCTTCCAGAGTTTCTGAAGGGTTTCTGATATTTGCAGCTGATGTAGGAGTATAGGCGTAAGAGCAGATGGAGCATGGCTCTGTAGGCTGTGGTCTTGCCGATTGGAGTACATTTTGAAGGCTATCGGCGAAGTCCTGGTAGACGAAGCTGGTCGTGTCCATATTCTTCACTTTTTGCTGTGCGATAGCGCGATGAGCACATATGAGTAGAAATAAACGCATTTTGTGTGTACCTTGGTAATGACGGCGCGAGCGTAAAATATTTGATCAAGGTGGCTGGTAAAAATCAAAGAAAAGATAAAGGCCAAAAGAACGCGCTGGAGATCAATGAAGTTGCTTCGCTTAGTTAGGTGAAAGGCATAAATTGCGTTTCACATGTGAATATGGGTGAAGGCTTGGGGGTGGAGTAGGTGAAGTGAAGCACTCGGTCCGAGTCAAGACAGAAGTGCGACAGTCACACAGAGACACTAGACCTACGGGAAACATAGACTCCCTGTGCAAGCCGTCAATAAAGGATGAAAAGAGACGAGGATATGTCCTTCTCTGAAATTTAGGGATTTTTGTAGACGACAAGACAAGTGCTAAGAGCAAGTGTTTGTTAGGATATATCTGGTTCCGGCCGGTGTGACATTTGCAAATCGATCATTATAGTGTATGTACAATACAAAGTCTACATTTTGAAGTCCACAGTTTACGCTCCATCAAAAGAAGGGTGATACACTATAAGGTTTGATTGAAGAGGGGACTATAAGGACTTTATATACGTAGACAGACAGGCCTCGTCAGCCCAAGAGCACGTGCCTCAGTTATAATCCAACGTGATACTCGCTACCTTCCTGAACTGGGAGTGACAGAATCAAAAGATGAGAAAATAATTGTAGACGCTTGTGAAAAGCACTGTTCGGCTGCAATGTTCCATATACGAAGTAAACCACCAATGCTTGGCTATACTCAATCATCTGTCAAGTCAATACACTCAATTTTAGCTTTCCTGTTGTTCACCGGGGGTTCACAAAGTGCGTTCTGTCTATGCCTTGCTTGGTGCTTCGGAGTGGTGATGAGAGTTGAACAATCGTCGATATGTTTGTGAGTGAAGACCGGGCGTTCCTCAGGTGGACGGATGTCCTGTAGACTGAGCTGCATTGCGAATTCGAGCTGTTCATCCTCATCATCCTCATCTTCGGGGACTGACTCTATTAGATAGGCTACACATGGCGTGGGAGATCTCCTTGGGCGTAGAGGAGTCACTGTAGCTCCCGGGGTCCATCCACCACGAGCCGTACGAGCGGACGCAGCTGGTGCTTGTAGAAGACGAGGCGTCAACGTGAGTGGTGGAGACAGCATATGAGGTCTAGGAAAGACAAATTCCTCCAGGTGGTCTGAATTTCGGTCATCTTCATCTGACACCAGATCAATGAAATTGCCTCTGACGTTCAACCGAGTATCCGGAGTCAGGTTCGAAGCTTCCATAAGCGATAGGAACTGTGGGACCGCTGTGAAAGGATCTCTACCAGATCGAGCGGGATGCGGCAAACTATCTGTTGATTGCATGTCTTTCGTTGACTTCCTCTTTCTCTTCGGAGCGGATGTTGGCTGATCAGAATCACATTCGCTGCCACCAGCTGCTTGTTTTCGTTTCCTGGACGCTTTTGTCGGCTCGGGTGTCGGAGGGCTGAGAATTTCAAGAGGCAGCACCTTTTGAAGCCAGTATTTGGGCATCTCGCACTCCACCCGATGTTCAGGGTCAAACAACTGGTCTGCAATTTTCGTCCCATATATCATGTGTACGTCTGCGAAATCCTTTTCCGTAAGCCTCATGACCCCAAAAGGCGAGAAGGTGAGTCTCCACTCAAGAGGGTTGGATTCCGGCTCGTCGGACTTCTTCGCCCGCCGCTTGATAAACGCGATAGCGTGCGCATTTTCACGACGTCCCGAACTGTGCTTCGCCACCAAAGCTCTCGTGAGAAGAATGGGAGCTACCCATTTCATATAAGCCTTGCCACAAATATTGAAGTTCCGACTCGTTAATGTTAGAAGATTTAATTCTTGAATTGGCTGGGTCGTCTTGCTCCAAAGCTTGTAAAGATCGAGTAGCTGCTTGTCCGTTGATATAGTGGGAGAACTATAGCCCTTTAAGATCCTCATGTTAGGGTATCCAGAAGGAACGTAGAAATCTTTCGGGAGCCAGCGTATGAGCTCTTCCCTCCATCTCTCACAATCAGCTTTGGTTTTACATCGATAAAGGCTCTTGCCAAGCCCATGCTGGATAGCACGCTTCGCCATCAAAGGCCCACAGTTTGGGAGTCCTGTCGTGTCGTAATCTCCACCGCACAGCATGGTGAAAAGGACTAAGCCCTCGCGGTCGAAGCCGTGTGTTTCCCGGATTTCGTGGCCCCGAACCACTCTCACACACTTTTGATCCTTCTTTGTGTTTGCTTTCGAGCGATTGTTATTGCCTTTCTCTTTCGCTACGCGGTCATCTCGAATTAAGAAGTCACATCCGAACATCAGGCTGTCGGAATCTTGCGAAAACACAGCATCCACAACTCCTAGTGTTTGTAGGCGTGCACACTCGGCTTCGGCCTCCCCAGGTGCTTCATGGTAAGGTATGCGGAAGTAGCTTAGCATCTCTTTGAGGAGCTCAAGCTTCTTGTTGTCAACCTGACCGCCGCGGCGCTTCCCCCGCTTCACTAGGGGCCTCGGGCCATCGAATACGAACAGAAGGTGGATGTTTAGGGTGAGGAGGCGGCAGATACGATAGAACATGTTCTTCTGGATGCCCTGAAACGCTTCGGTAGATGCTGGACAGATACCCTATCAGCGGGTGCGATATAGTCATTAAGTATGAAGGTCTTACTCTCGCGGATGCCAGCGCATTTTAGCTCTGACAGATTGTTGAATTGCCAGTCGGCCTCGTCTACTGCTATTCGGAATGGCCGGTCATGAATCCTGTGATGCTCTTCGGCAAGCTGCGCGATTGGGAAGCTCCGATCCTGCTCTCTGATCGTATCCCAGAGACTATCACGTACACATGAGATAGAGCTAAAGGTGTAACAATATGTGGGGCCGATGCATACCCTATAATACCCATGTTGTGGGCAGTAGGCTCGGAGAATAATGTCCACTCAAGGCACGCGTCTTAGCGCGTAGCCGGGGAGCGCGTCGAGAGCTGTGCAGGCGTGGTTAGTGGCCAATCTTGCGTATGTGCCTTTGAGCGAGGTGGAGGCCTGTCGCGAATGCTATGCACAAGAGGGCCCTAGCGGTAGTGCTGAATGCTGGAGGTGCGGGATCCGATGTTCGAGACGTGGCAGAAGTGGTGGGAGATGCAGACGAGGTGTGGTCCGTGCACTAGGGCGCGAAGTCAGGTGTTCTTTCTGCGCCTGCCTCACGCATCTGGCCTCACTGATGACGCCTCCTACCTGCACTGAAGACACCTTTCCATCTGAATAGCCACCTCATCTTCCGAAAGCTTCGTTCATTCAATGTCATTTGCCTACAAATTCAAGGTGTATATAGTTACAATTCTTCCCCGCTTTCCCACCCCTTAAGAAATACAAATCAGAAGATATACAACAGAAGCGACTGGATTCTCGCAGGTCCATCACAAACACTCGGTCTCAAAGGCTCCGCTCATCTGCTCAAATCCCTCCCACAGTTCTGCCTCGAGGAAGGAGCTCATGTCGTTGATCTTTTCTTCGGCCCCCTTCCGTCGCTCTTTCAAGGCCTCCCCCAAGATTTTTGCCGCTGAACGAGCCATATCGGACTTTCTACCGAGATACCACAGCGCCTTAACGCAATCATTAGCTCGCCGAAAGTTGTCTTCTTGATGGAGTGACTCTGAAATGTCGGATGGGAACGACGCTTCTGTCTCCAACAGCACGACACCAGCCTTGGCGAATGCTCGAATCATTACCGCCGTCCATGGTTCTGTCATGAGCGCTCCTTCATTGACTGCAAAATGGAAATCGCGCGAAGTAGGGAAGGACGCATTTTCTCGTGGACTTGCACATCTCGCTAAATCCGAGAGTCCATGGCAATTCGTCTCTCGAAATCTCGCGACGAAATCGGTGGAGATTCGTGCATGGCGTTGCGGCTCGGCGCTCAGTTCAGAACCATCAATGATCTCGAGCAGGTCTGCAAGCAGGAGAGTTGCCAAATGCCAATGCCCAGTCAAGCAGATGTACCACGCCTGTACCCGCGGAGGTAAACTGTCGTGGTTTTCGGTGCAGTCCCGAATAAAGGGCGCATACAACTTTCCCCAGTGATCATATACATCCAATGCTGCCTTGATTGCCCTCTCAAGGGTTTCGCCGTGAGCATTGCGGGACAGTAGTGTTTGAATGCGAGTCACCTTTCGAAAAAGGAGTACCTTGACCGGGGCCGCATCACACAACAACGACGCTGCCTGTTCATAGGAACAAGGCCATCTTATCGTAACACCCTGTACACGTTTGCGTTGACGAGCAAACAGATAGTCATCCCAAAGGCCGTCTGTCTTGTTGGTAGAACTCAATGCCGTTTTCTGTAATAGTTCTCGATTCCTCGCGCCATTGATGGTCGGCCTTGGTTCATTCGCGTAAATGTCGCTATCCTCATCCGAAACCACCAACGGTCGTTTGTGCATTGCAGACGAAAGAGTATCGAACATAATTCCAAGCCAGAACAACAGATCAACAGTAGCTCGGTCAGTGGCGTCAAGCCGGTTCGGGGACTGCCTTGACTGCTTCGCACATCGAGATGATGGTTTATTGACGGTTCCGCGCAATTTCATGCGTGATCTCAGAGAGTGAATTAGTCGGAGTCCTTGTTCTAGATGTGTCGGCGGACCATCTCCTTCAATAGTTAGATCTAACTTCGACATCAAGTCTTCGCACTCGCCCACGCCCGTATTTTCCGACTGCGACGGTGTTGATGCGGAATAATCCTCTTCCATTCTAGTCGGCGAATCGGACAATTGTCCAGACAACTCCTCGGGCTCCTCGGTACTCTCTTCAGGCATGTCTACAGGTCTCTGCGTCATGGAGAACACAATCTGTGCCAGGACAACTCGAAAGGACTCAATCTCGGCGGCATTCTTCAATGCAGCGTTGGCTTCATGCCAAGCGGATATTTGGAGAGTGCGGTCGAAGTCTGTACTAGCCGATGGTGTCTCAACATCCCCATTCGAGTCGAAGATATTACTGCTATCGTCGGATCCATCATTATGAAACGGATATTTGGCCTTGCTTCGCGGACTAGACTGCGCCCATTGGGTAGAAAAGGAGAATATGGCCATATTAATAGCCCTCGTTGCAGCTTGGTTTTCACTACAGGTGAGATGCCTTCCTCGTATCGGCGACGCCAATCGATCAAGCCTAAACACGCGATGATAAATACGGTTCCAGTCAGGCCCAGAGTCGTTTGCGAGCGAGAGTTCAGACCCTTTGCTATATGGACAAGTCCGCTCAGTCAGCCAGCAAGTGAGCGCGTTCTCGAAGCTGTCGTGATAAATTTTGAGCAGGCTCTCCGCCAGGAATACATTGCTCGTCGAAGAGAAGAAATCCGTCTCGACCGAGGATTTTTTGTACAGAGCTCCGACACTCGATGCCGTCCCAGATGAACTACGTCGCCTTCTTTTGCGCGGTATTCGCATGACTGCACCACTATGTCTTGGCAGATCGTTTTGATTTCCAATCGCAATAGAATCCGAATCACATAGACTTTCATCCTCTGGGCTTCCATCTATTCCTTCAGACGATGTATCGAGCGATGAACCTTGCCCAGAGTCGCGGTCAAGCGGAGGACCATCTTCTGCATCCCATGAGCTAGTCATGATTCCAGCCCCTTCATTCATTCCAGGAAAAAGTCCAGTAGGCATGGTCAACACAGAGTCATATGGGAACGGAGGAGATGCATCCAACCCGAATGCCGGAATTCCAGGCAAGTCTGCGAAAGTCAAACCAAGATCCACAAGTTCACTTCGTGTCGCAAAATGCCCGCCATTTGTTGTGGCAGTGTTCGGAGCGACCGGGTGCGGGGCTCCTGTCGCTCTTAGTTGACTTATTGTGTCACTCTGATTTTGCGAACCGTTCGAAGAGCCGCTCTGAGTTCGACGTCTTTTTGTTGGTGGCGCGGTGCTCGACTGCGGTGCCGCTTGCAATACTCGCTGCGATCGGAGCCATTCGAATGTGCACTTCTTCTTCGTCTTCTCACAATTGGCGCACGGTGCTAATGGCCCAAAGACGTCTGCAAAGTCAATCGAGTGCTACTGTCGCTCCGAATGCGCATACTCACCACTGTAGTGGAAGACCGTCGGATTGTTCGCACACGTCCCATTATTGTCGAGCAAGGTGTCCTCGAGAATTGCCGCGTCGCACGCCCTTTTTCCCTTCCGACACTGATCGCAACATCTGTTCTGCTTCCGACTAGTTTTGGAGGATTTCGCAGCGTTATTCATAGCAGGGGAAGGGGTCGTCCAAGCGTAATCAAGGAACGACTTAGGCTGGACGTCCACGAAGTTCATGATTGCTGTTCGGGATGGAATGTCGAAAATAGGATTAAGAACGAAAGTGGGCTCCAAGAGGCACCAGTGGCACCAAAAGGGCCGACGGCGATATGCAGACCCCGCACGTGTTCGATAGCTCCACATCCCCTCTCGGAATTGCGGGGAAAGGGAAAGAAAGCCAGTCCACACAGGGCATTCCGCTAACGCCGAACGCAATAGATACCTCACGCCTCACGTCTCACGGCCTAGCATATCCGGGGATCCTTCCCCGACGCATCGGATCTGACTGCGATTGAAACTTACTTTTGTTTGCAGAAGCTGGACGCCGTCATTCTCGACGTTAGATGTGAGCATGTTGCTTTATCGGAACCCTGGTTGAAAAAACCCCCCACTTAAGAAAGGACATGGAGGGAAGAGTAGGTGTATTGCGTGTACTACTGCGACATCCTTCATTTCACATCCAACGCCTGATAAACCTGTGTCTCAACGTCAAACCAGAGACCAAGAACCTTAGCATCGCCGAACGGCAGAATTTGGGTACACACTAAACCACCTACTCCTTTCTCTCGATCGCACCACCACCAGCAGTTTGGTAACCCTGCCCAAAACCCAGTGCCTTTCGATCTCCCAGTGTGGCCACCGTTGCTTAACATAAATGTCAAGCCCCATCCCTGGGGCGGGTTTCCGGGCACGGGGTAGATTTCTGGAATCGGATTCGTCAAGTCCGGCTTCGCATCTACGATCCCCTGGCGTCCAAAATCTGGAAATTCGGGAATTTGATTTGTAAACATCTCATCCACGGTCGACTTTTCTAAGATCTTGGAACCGGTGGTTGGCGAGGTGCCATCATTTAGCAATGTCGCGATGATTTCTATTGCCTGTTAGATCGAGCAGCTGAAAGAAGGGCAAGATAATAGTAACGGACGGCAATAGTCTGAAGGTTTAGAAAAGCACCCTGCTCCTCCGCTGTTCAAAATCCGCGATATCTCATCAGCGTCGGCGACTAAGGGCGCTCGCAAAAGGTGATTCCGTCCGATGAGCGAGCCATCCGGCTTTCTTGTATTCATATGCGCGAGCTGCTTCCGCATCCCTTCACTGGGAAACATGGAGATGGTTCTCAATCCTAGGGGCTCGAAAACATTCTTCTGCAGGTACTCATTCAATGAAAGCCCCGTAGCGCGCTCCAACGCGACTCCAGCCCAGTCAATGTTGACACCGTACTCCCATCCTTCACCGGGCTGGCGGATGAGCGGTTGCACAATGTCTTTCAAGCTACCACTAAATTCATCGAAGCTAATGGAGTTTTTATAGTCGCGTAATTTGGAGTTGAAAAAGGTGTAGCCAAAGCCAGCTATTTGCATGATTAGGTCGAGGCACAGTGAGTGACAGAGTTGGGGCATCTTCATACCGGTATGGTTCAACAGCATCCTCAGCGTAATTTTCCTCTTCTTTTCCACAAGTGTCCCGTCATCCTGCAACACTTTGACCTCCTTCAACTCAGGACACAATTTCTCGATTTGCTCGCCGTCATCCAACTTCAGCACTCCTTTCTCAACGAGCTGCATGCATGCAATCCCTACAGCCATCTTCGTACACGACGCGATCCAAAATACATTGTCTAAAGTCATAGGCTCAGAACTTGTAGTCCCACGTTTGCCCGCCGAGTGCGCAAATAACTCCTTGCCATCGCGCCCAACAACTACGACGCTGGCGCCCGGGATGTCGTCATGTGGGTCTGCACAGGCAGCATCAACAGTCCGTTTGAGCTTTTTAATCACGTCGGATGAGAATGGCATCGTATCTGTCAATAAGGAATTGATGGCAAATATTTAAACAACAGGAATACTTCGACAAGAGAACATTGGAGGGTGAGCCGGCCTGATGTATGCATTTGGCGCTCAGATGCTCGGTGCAGCTTCCGCATTCCCAAGCCATATCTGCCCAGGACAAGGGGAAACCCCGCTGGAAATGACACAGTTATGGCACGGAAAGCCTTCCGCCGGTCCGAGATGAGGTGTGGTGGAATGCGGGGAAGTTCACCTTACCGTTTCGGGTAATACCTTTCTCGGTCTCAAGAGTGTGTCGAAAGCGATGTTCTCCAGTTTTTCTTAAAACGCTAACAATCCCGAGTATTGGGGCAAGCTGCGATCAGGTAGATCGAAGGCAAACAACTTGTGGAGAAGATATAAATAGGGGTATATTACATACTACTCTTGTTTTTTGTGGGTCCGACTTACTTAATATATTTCAACGCACCTAGAAAATTTATCAAACTGGCTGCTTTCCTTTCAAAGAATGTCTCTTTCCCAGACTTTCCGTCGGTACATCCTCATCTAGACTCACATGCCGCACTATCTCATCCACCAACTCCGCCGGCAACCTCCCTCTCACCACCATATCCACCCTCTTTCTCAACCCATACACCTGCAAACTCTCCTCCAAAAACCTCCTACTTTTATAGAAGTAAATAGCAGTCATCCACTCCCCGTTGCTTTCCCCTGCCAAAAACCCTGCATAGTCTTCTAGTGCCCACTCCGGAAACAGGCGCACCCTACTTTCCAGCGCAGAACACAGTGGTTTGGTCTGCACATCCCACGCCTCCGTTTTCTCGCCCAACTCCCCCTTTTCCCACTCCCGAAGCAAAATATGCAAGAGCGCCGTATCAAGCAGGGTGTAAATACTCGCGCGCTGGCTATTCAGCATCCGCGGAAAGCAACTCCCCGACGTCCTTAACACCCCCGAACTAAACTCCACCAGCATGGTTGTTGCTTGTTGGAAGCAGTGTGGGAGTTGGGAGAGCTCGTGCACGGTGGATACGAAGTTTTGAGTCGATTTGTAGAGGGCGAGGTACCGCTCTGCAGTGTGTTGCCATTCATCGTAGAGGTTTGCGTTGGCGGTTTTGGATTCTCCCACGGGGTTACGTTTGGGTTGGGGGTCTCGACCGTGGAACCCCGCAGCTCTGTCAGTATTGAAGGAGTATTCGGGGAGCATATTGAGGGGCCCCCAAGGGGGGGAGTTTTCCTTTCAGTTGCTGTTGTTGTTGTTGTTGTTGTTGTTGTTATTGTCGTTGTTGGTTGTGGTTGTTGTTGTTGTGGAAATCATTATCGGTAGGCCGGAACGTTCGTTCGTACGTTCGTTCGTTCGCTTGTGTTGAGCGGACCTTGGCTTAGTGTCAGCCTATGACGTCATGTCAGCCCACATCCTCTTTTTCGAATTCGTTCCCTCGAGTCTTTGAAGCTGATAATAAATCAAAAATCTTAAATATCTAAGTTCACCTTGATATCTAGTGCCATACACAGCCAACGTGGTGTGTGAATGGAATGCTCACGTGATGCTCTAGTTTATCGGCCCCGCTTTTGCGACAGCCCAATGCTCTGGGATCTACCTTCCACCACTTGCCAACGCCTTCTTCGTCAATGGCACTCTTATCGCCACACGACGGTATTGTGCTACCCACGATTTCTTTTTCCATCACAAGATCTAACGCTCGTGGCACAACATGCTTCGTGTCCCCCGAAAACGGCACGCGCGAAACTGGATTTGAAGCCACATGTTCCGAAGCCTACGTTTTTGTGAGACACGTACGACTCAGATAAGCAACTTGCATGAGGGGTGGTGGGGAAGAGTCTATGTAACCATCGTTCATGGACGATGTTTGGTTACAGTTGACATACATCACATTCTAGATTTCGATATATGCAGTCCATGCGTTGTGTCTCTCTTTCCTCTTCTGACGTTTTGAATCTATCGTGGGAGTCATCTGCATACGGGTGGTCTAGATAAGAAGGTGGAAGGTTTCCATAGGCAAGTGCTGACGGGGTTGTAGTATGGCTATCTTGTAGTTGTTCATATGCACGTCTTAGAGCTATTATCCCATGAGAAGGTGGTATTGAGTTGCATCAACTCGGGTTGCTTTCATTCCTTGACTCTTATGCAGACCCTGGTAGATTCGTGCTCGTTCGCCCACATGCTCAACACTGCTGCACTCGAAATGCTAGACAGGGAAGAGGAGGTTCACGTCCTATGATTCTATGAGTGTGAGTTGTACTGTTGTTGAAGGCTTTGCATGGATTCTTCATTTCGATGAACGAAGCATAATACAATTGTTAGCAAATTCTCACATTCCCAACCCCTATACACGATTACGATTCATCCTTATTTACTTTAGCGTAGAAATATTTCGGGGTGCGAAACATCGAGACACGGCGTCACCAGTGAGGGCACAAACATAGCTACTGCGAGTCATCTTGCCCCTAAGTATAGCGTTTCCTGTCGTGATAGAATTCACTTGATCGAACTTAATTGAAATCTATATACAATGATGTCACTCTCCATTCACATAGGGACAATATCTGAAGCCTGTTGTCTTTCGCCATATGTGACCTAACATACCTCTACTAGTCAATCTCAATCGTTGGTCCATGATACGTCTTTCTTCCTCGAATCGCATAATAAAGCATGGCGAAAATCGCCACACCACCTGTAACCACGGAGCTGTAATTCATAGTCATCTTATCGACCTTCGCAACAGATGGAAAGCAGGAGAAAGCGAGGATGATCGTAGCAAAGACACACGCAATGATGTTGACAATTATACCGATGATAGATGGTAACTTCCAGGGGCCCCAAATGAGTCTACGTGAGCCAGGTGTGTTCTTGAGTCCAGAGTCTACACCTGGAATTAAGAATTTGATCGAGCCTGTGCATCGACGCCAGAGGAGAAGATAGCAGGGTAGCAGGAACGAGAGGTAGAAACTACTGACGAGCAGTGAGATCACTGAATAGAATCCGGTGGCAGAGCCGATATAAATCAGGGGAATGAGTAGGTTGATGAAAATCGTCACCGCGATGGCGTAGAGGGGAAGTGAAGTGTTGGGCTCAACCTATTCGCGAAATCAGCACTTCATTTCTTCAGAGGAGAAGCTCGCACTTACTCTTGATAGAAACCTCGAGCCGGGAAGACCGTTATCGCGACTAAATGCCCAAATCTGTCGTGAAGCTGTTGCGAGGAGCGCCCAAGAACCAAAAGTTCCCAAGCAGATGATGGTGCATGTCATTACTGAGCCACCTCTAGTCCCGGCGGCGGACTCGAAGACGTACATGAACGGATATCCAGTCGGGCTCAACAGCGCATTGTCTACGTCTGAAAGACTAAATAGGATAGCCATGAGAGCCGCGAAGCCGAATATTCCGTTTAGAACCACCGATGTTATCATCGATCGTGGGACGACGATCGAAGCGTTGTGTATCTCCTCTGCCATGTGTGTGGCGCCGTCTGCCCCGGCGAAAGCTCCAGCGAAGGAGCTCAGACTGACAAACCACGCTAGAGACATGCTAGACCAGCCTCCGCCATTATTCCACGACTTGAAGACTTGCTCCGCCGTCACATGGATCGATAGGGTGGATAGAGAAATGACGACTCCAAGGAAGCCGAGAATATAGAGAATCAGGATCATGCCTTCGATCTTTGCAAAGTATTTGTTGAGGTAGGTATTGACAAAGAGCGCTAGAAATAGGAAACAATAAGTCATGAGCGTTGCGTGCCATCTCTCCGCGACTGATAGAAAGTCAGCATATTGCTTATACGGAATGATTTCGCCCTCATACCGTAAGTTGGATTGTTCATAATCACAAGACCCTGAACAATCGTGGCAAGTGGAAGACAAACAGCTGAAACAGCTGCCTGCCAGGCGGATACAGTAGCCCATCCAGCAATGTAGCTCAAGATTTTCTGGCATCCTGCTGGTGCTAACATTGCTACATAGTGGTACTGCGAGGCACATTAGCAACATGAAGTTACAAGGTCTATGTTCGTACCTGTCCACCCGATGTTGGCGCCATACTCGCAAGTTCCGAAAGAGTCAACATCACCATCAGAACTCCAAGCCAAGCAAATATGAAGCCATACACTGATCCAGCGGAGCCTCCATTCGTGAGGGGTGCAGCGAAGTAGGTGAGCAGACCCGCCCAAGTGGCCATCAGTGTACAAGAGAACCCGATCATAGACATGAATCCAAATCGACGTTTCAGGACTTGTTTCTTTCCTAGATTTGCCAATTCAGTGCGGTCAAAGTCCTTGGAGAGATCTGTTCCATTACTCCTGTTCCGAACCGCATTTTTGTCATGGACTTCGATCTCTTCCAAATCGTAGTGTTCTACCATTGTAGTTTGTTAGAGGTCAATGGAAAAGGAGATGCAATTGACGTCAAAAATGAACTGTTTAGAAAGTCGATAGCTTGATGGTTTAGTTCTTTGTCTGTGGTGGGGCTCGGTTGCCACGTTTTTCAGGAGTAGCCTTTAGCAGTATATGCGAGTAAATAGATATAAACGGCATGCATCTTGAGCTCCACACCGCAGGCCTAGCCGAGCTGAAATGCAGAGTGCCTGCTTGTGTCTGCAGGGTGTGTGTGGAGACAAAAGTGGAGCGAGCGGACGGAGGGTGTGCGGAAGCACCAGTAGGGCGATAATAAAACATGCCGGTCGACGGTGAGGGCAGGTAATACGAAGTAATGTTATACAGCATACATGGACGACGCGGAGTGGCTGACTCCGGGCCAATCACAATGTTGTTTCGTCTGTGTATTGCATGACTTTGCCAACCCTGTCAACCCTTCGCATTCTTCGTTCTTGTCCAACTTCAGGCCCAACAGGCCTAGAAAACGTCGGACTTGAGGGCAACAATATATCGCCGACTCTCCCATCGCAGTGCATTCGTATTCCCCTCCTTAGCTTAGTCTCACAAGGTTCGCAATGCGCTTAATATAAGTTATCTTGCAAGGTTGGACATGGCACAAAGGCATGCAACATTACACAGAGAAGCCATTACGGGGAATCGAAATCGGCTCTCCTCGTGTAGCCGCCAACAGCTCGTCAGTGTTACCACTTGGAGCATGTACCCCTCAAATCTACACGCCAGCCACAACCGTTAACCTTTTTTCTTTTTCAACCTCATTGAAGTCGCTCTCATTGAAGAAAAATATTGAATCATAGTTCTCCACCATGGATGCCACACAAGTTCCCCCGCCACCTCCACCTCCTCCACATATCTCGCCACCTCAAGTCGTCTCTGTAGTCGGCTGGCTGTTGGTGGCAAGCTTTGTGATAGCTGTCGGGACGAGACTGGCGACGAAGCTTTCTATGAAAAGAATGCTTGCAGCAGACGATTATCTGATAGTAGTAGCAATGGTCAATAGGCCCCTACGCACTTTTGTCGTGACTTTACTGAAATAGTGTAGATTATTGGAATCGGGCAAATGAGCGCTACTTTTGTCCAAACCCGTCTGTCGGTCACCTCAACTCCGACTGGGGATGACTGGAATAGTTTTCAGAAGGTAAATATCTCAACGCTATAATTTGTATACTAACGCATTGCAGGCACTGTATAGCTCACAGCTACTATTCGTCCCAACGATATGTCTCGCCAAATTATCGGTACTATTTTCTCTTCATCAAATTACGCCTGTAAAAGAACACAAAGGTCCCATTATCGCATTTGTGGGATTTGTGGGTATTTCTCTGCTCGCATTTCAGTTTGCGACTGCATTTCAGTGCGATGGAGATCGCTGGGCAATCCTATCAGGAAAGTGCTTCGATCAGGTACGCGAAACTGTCATTATGGCAATAAGAATCTTGAAATGTACTAACAATCGCGAAGACACCTTTCTGGAAAGCGTTCGGCGTTTTTGACATCGTGTCCGACACCTTCATCGCCATTTTCCCAATCTACATTGTATCTACCTTGCAGATGGGGTTGAGGTTCAAAATGATTGTTGCAGGCGTTTTTATCACACGCATAAGGTTAGCACTTCTCAAGATCACTATTTCATAAGCTAACTCCCTAAGCGCAATCGTTGCCTCCGTGTGTCGCCTTGTGTATCTCACAAGATCTCGAGGCACAGTGGAGTTCTCCTCCTACGACTTCTGGACCTTCATCCTCAACACGGAAATCGAGCAGGGGCTATCAATAATCACCGCGTGTATCCCTTTCCTAAAGCCGTTCTTCGAAAGTCTAGAAACTGGCATGCTTGCGCCAAGCCATGGCCTTCCCAACGTCGTGGGTTCCAGCTCTGGATCGGGTAACCGGAGCAAAAAGAGCCAACAAAGCAATACTGATTCATACAAACTACGCACTACAGATTCTCATGGTATCAATGTCAGCCGCCGAATATCAAGTCACTCCGAGGAATGCGGCCTTATCAAAGAAGAAACGTCCACCTGGGTGCGGCCGGTTCCAAATAGCCGGTCTGGGATTACCGCAGGACCTTGAAATTCTTTGAATAGAAGTAAATGTAAATGTACATATATAATATGATTCAAACGGCGTTTCGGCATTCATTGAAATCTTGTCTAGTATTGTGTGGACATCCCCTAAAAACGGCACAAAACCGCATCAGTCTCGCCTTGTCAAAATTTTATGAAGATACTTTGTGAATTCGGCTACCCCTGCTTCAAGAGATTGGTAAAATTGCGTAGGGCCCCAAGTTCAGTTTCCCTATCCATGTCTTCAGCTGAGGGGTTAATGAGCAAGAAGAATAGTCTTTCGAAATGAAAGACAGGGAGTCTTCTCTTGGTTTTGGATAACAAGAATAGCTTTCGGGAGGAACCTCTAGCCGGCATGTCTCAGAAGACTAGGTTCACATCATATATCGGCATATCTAAAGTACGGCATATCACGTTAACCCTCGTGGCTCATGAGACTGACCAATGAATGTCCAACAGTCAATCTATGCGGATGTGGATGCTGACCAGGCATAGCGAGTCGACTAGGGCTAAGTGAGTCTAGCTACGGAAATCACTCATGAATACTTCCCGTCAGCAACCACCGCTTGGACGAGTTGTCCAACACCACCTGCAGCAGATCTGCAGAACTTAATTTGCCTGCAGGGCATAATTATCTGCTGGATCCAGACAACCTACTCAAGCAATCGCAACATAAATAGTTCATTAGGACTTCGAAATGAAAGGTTACAGTCCTGTGTAGATTAAAGCACAATAGTTTTGAACTTGTCCTGGCATAAATCTCCTATCTGGGAAGTTGTGGGGCAACCAGGCCCATGATACAATTCCTGCAAAAACCTCTTTGATAGCCCATATCTCCCGAAAGCATTGTTGGGAACGATAAGTCTGTGCACCGGCAAAAAGGACAGATGATCGTATGCCAGGATACCTGTTCAGGTGGACACGGGAAGGATCGGTTACCGAAGAACTCAACTTCGGATATGTACTTGGCGCATGAGAATTCTCTCGGCTAAGTAGCACAATGAGCATTCCAGAAGTTGTGTGGAAGGGCGAGGCGTGATTATCTCGGTCCGCACAAGGGAGAAATGAAGCAAAGATCCTAGCCTTGCCACACGAAAACGCGCGTTCAGTGGCAAATTTGAGTCGTCATTGGTAGGGGGAATTCGACATGCTACATACGAATAAAGCGAAGACTATCGGGTTGAGCCCAAGCAAATCTTAATCTCGATCTCGAATTCTTGGGCCAACTCCCTACATCGTGGAAGCTCCCAGGTTCCTATATCACACCTTCCACTTACAGATCCCTAAAATAATCCTCAAACATCATTGTGCTTAAAATAGTTCTTGCATTCTTTCGTGGCTCCTATCAAGTGATCTAATGAACGTTTCCTTCAACGTCGGCATAGTGATGAATGACAGTATCTAGGGCTACGAAAACGATTAGCAGATGTTGATAAAAGGCATGAACGTCGTGGATGAAGAAGTCACTTACTGCCAATTGGAGGTGAAACCTCTTTCGGTGGTGTCACTTCATCGGGCGCTGTTGGGGTTGCCTTCCTCTTTTGCTCCCCATCGACGTCTGCATACGAGCCGATGACGGTATTCAAATTCAGGGCTTGGATACAGTTAGTCGGAGTCACAAGAAAGCGGAGAATGATTAATCTTACTTCGCTTGTTGGCGAATCCATCAACGTCGGCGTAGTTGGAGATTACGGTGTTTAGCTCTGATTTTTAGGTCTAGTAAGCATTTGCATGTTCTTCCATTGAATTCTACGTCGGAGAGGGGGGGATGTCATTGTCAGGGAATACTCACTTGGGTTTTCGTCGATTGGAAGAGCACACACAAGAGATGTGAGGATCCCAATAGTCAAGGCAGTTAAATAACGCATCTCGGAATTCTCGAATATGAAGACCTGGTGGCTGGGATGAAGTCAAACAGATAAGAAAAGCTTGATAGGAAGTGGCAGCCTTGGTACTGAAAGAATGGGGACCTTCCTTCTAATTCATTTGGTGAGGTGAATGACTGCAGCCTTATATGTACCAGTGATTTGAATCAAGTATTTGCTGCGCAATGCTGCACTCATTGCATTTCAAAGATAATTATATCACTAGGTAGGCTTAATCTGGTTGTGTCTCAGACGACATAATGACCCGCTCAATGAGTCCTGATAACCTACTATTTTGGTCCGCCTGGTCAAAGATTACGACCTGGTGCGTTCTACAATATGAGTGCGTGGACGGGTACGTTGCGCATGCATGAAGATATCGGTGCCAATATTCCATCGCCGGCATCATATGTTCAGGTCTTGTTTCGCTAGGCGAGCGCATGCTCTACTGCGCTGCCGGACAAATGTCGATATTGGATGCCGCGCAAAATCTCGTAACCCGCATATTGACCCCAAAGACAATGCGAGACTTAGGCTACCTCTGATTGGCGAACTGTCTTGTGCCATGTTACCTTATCAATCGGGACCTTCTACAATCGGGTTTGGACACCGCAGCTGCTAGACTCTTGTACGACTCGCAGGTAACATCCAAATTTCTCTTTGGATGTGTCCGGAGGCCGTTTGATTTCCGGTTGGTGCAGTATGATGAGAGTGCCAATATCGCTGAATGATAATGATCTTGTCTAAACGGAAGGTGATCAAACTTGTGACTGTCACAGGGTCATTGAATCTGCTGATTCTTAGTACCTACCAAGAAGAAAATTCGTCATGCATATCCGGAGCACTCTACATCACACCTTCTCCAATCTCGACACTCGAAAGATACCTTTCCAGTTACCACCCTTCTCCCCTTGTTTCTACTGACCGTACACCCCCTTCGCAATGTGGCATTTTCAGTCTTCGTCCGACAAAGGAGAGTATTTACCTGTTCAGGAGACTCAAAAGAGTAGGAATGGTACAATCTGCAACTTGATACATGAAGACTATGAACGTGAATCTTCAAGGGCGTCAATTATTTGGTCCCCATGGATACTTCACCTTCTCGCTTTTCTGTGTTACAGCTTCGCATTTGGGATCATGAGTAGAAATCATAATCATCACCAAAGATGTGTGGAGAAGCATTCGATCTATTGTAAGTAATTGATGGGAGAAAGAGTTCACTGATCAGTGTGGTGGAGGACTGACCTTTCGTTCCAAGCACCCGCCCTCGAGGCTGTATCCGACGACTACAAAACCATCCGCTGGAATATCTCCGCTCTCACCCCCTCGAAATGGGCCGGCCCACCATCTCACGAAGTAGACGAAGCATGGAAGAAATATACCGGTATGGGCGCTATGTTGCTATCCCAAGACGATCTCATTCGCATCAATGCGTCTCGATATTCGGTACCCGTGCCTACGGCTGTGGGAGATGGCTATATCGCGCATGTAGAATGGTATCACCAGCTTCACTGTGTATACATGCTTTGGCAGCAGACATATCCGGAGTGGTATACTGATGAGGCGAAAATGAAGGCAGAGGAGCCTGAGTTGTGGCACGAGCATCTTGGTAAGTCTTATTTGCTTATGGGTAACGACGTGCTTACGATTTCTAGATCACTGCGCAGAGACCCTTCGCGCTTCAATAATGTGTCATGCCGATGCCAATATTGTGCCCTCCAATTGGGTAAAGGGTAGACATTGGCCTCACCCCAACTATAACCTGGACCACAAGTGTCGAGATTTCGATGCTGCGTATCAGTGGGCCTACGATCACCAGGCAAAGCCACCCCCGGGGTTCGAGCTGTTTGCGAGGCCGAAGGAAGGAGGATATAGTGAATATGAAGACTTGCCTTTTGATCCATTCGATGCAGGAACTGTGGTAAGAATGAAGGATACAGATAGGATTCAATGAATACATCAACACAATGTGAAATAAAGTCATCTTATAAACCATATAGAGCCTGTTGTCTGGGATTGAAACCACGATCATCTCTTTAGCTTCACTGATCACTCCTTTTTCCCCTCTCCATCCAGCGGTACTTAAGTGGGTACTCCTCTTCCAATCTCCTCCACTCTGAATCTGCATCTACTTCTTCCATACGCAAATTCATGATATGCTTCGTCACGAAACCGAACCGCTCATACAACTGCGCTCCGTCAACAGTGGCTTCGATAAAAGCTTCCACATTCATTTCGTCGGCTTTTTCAATACCCCATTGGAGTGATAAACTAGCTGCACCTCGATGACGTGAATTTGGATGAGTTACGCAGATATCAAGCCCTAGGAGATCGTCAGTTTAGTTCTCAGCTTAATATAAGAAGAGATTACGTGCAGACATGAGGGCATTGACAGCGAGCTGCTGCTTGACTCATGCGAGTGTTGATAAGCCACTCGGTGTACTCTCGGAGTCGGGAGCCGGCTGGAAGCCATGATGCTTTGATATGTGGGAGCCCTTCGGCGTAGGGGTTATGGTCGAAGATTTCCCACTTTGAAGCACTGTCATCCTATCAATTGGTCGGACAACTTTAGGGGAGATATAATTCACAGACCTGACAATTTTTCCAGTCCCAGTGTCTACGATTTTCAACCACGTCTGTGTGTTAGATACTTGCCACTCGGCGAGGTAGTTTTTCGTGACTTCCTCCACGCCCCGATCGTGTGTCGCATCGGACCAAGCTCCTAAGCCGGGCAAGCAGAGGTCGACAAATGGATCGCGCGGATCAGAATTGGCCGCGTATATGACCTCAACGAGCTCGCGCATGTCAGAGTAGTCAGCAGGGAGAAGTTGGAGCGACATTGCGAATTAGTGTGTCGAAAGTGGAGTTCCTCCCCAGGTGGCTTTGCAACAGGAATGTTCAGCTGATTATTAGAGTCCGAGGTGAAGGGGGAGCTCTCGGCTAATAAGGCTGCACGTGGTGATACGTGAAACCTAAAACTTTGCAATAACTTTTTGAAGTGCCACAATAACAATGACATGGGAGTATATGGAAATAGTTTTCTTTTTCTATCGCTTCTAATTTCTACGTAAGTATACAACTATCTTACGTATGTCAAAATCAACAACGATTTAAAGATGTAGCGCACCAAAACACAGCTTGCCAAGCCACACACAGTCTGCCAAGCTCCTTTGGCACTTCCTTTGTTCGAGCCTCGCGCTCTCCATTATATATAAATACAAGCTGATCTGCTCCTTTTAGCAGAGCAGTGATCCATTACCAAATATCACATGAACCTACTGTTTCCAGCTCTCTTTTCCTCCACAAAAGACCCTCCGGAAGCGTTTGCCCACTGATGAAGACGCTGCATTAGTGTTCGGCTTCCAGCAAGGCAGAATTC
The DNA here is from genome assembly GCA_010093585.1 of Melanomma pulvis-pyrius CBS 109.77. Lineage (NCBI taxonomy): Eukaryota > Fungi > Ascomycota > Dothideomycetes > Pleosporales > Melanommataceae > Melanomma > Melanomma pulvis-pyrius. Next base: position 28,980 of record MU001841.1, read on the forward strand.
TAGCTGATCTCATAGTTATTTTATTAGGGATAAAAATCTTTGCCCGCCCCCTGATGTTGATAGGGATATACATGAAGTTGTTAAGACGAACTGAGAATTTAAAAGTACTGGGAAAACCTAGTCCTATGCCGGGAACTATGATATCAGTTTCGTGATGACTACATCAGATATGAGACCTACCAAACTAGCGCTAGATTCAGATCTTTCTACGTTGATAAAACAACTCAAGATACGTCGATAGGGATCATCATCTGAGCGCTATACTTAAAAAGGGTGTAAAAGGCGCTAATGGCAGCAGAACGCCGATATCGGACTAGACAGAGGTTACTGAGAAGGTCTCGCCGAATCCCTACCAGTGCAAGCTAGTCACAAACATAAGCAACCTACTTTGTCTTTCTCTGCCCACTAATACCCTCTTAGGACCCTTTAGACATATTATTCCTCTACCATCCACCTGACAAACCATTACCTGCAGCCCACAATCCATCAACAATGTACCTTCTCACCAACACGCACATCACCGCCATCCTCCACAACCTTAGCACCATACACCTAAACCACCTACACGATGCCCTCGCCACATCTCTCGCCCAATTCAGCGCCCAACAAAATTCTCCAAACCCCACCACTGAAATCCACCAGCCTCAACGCAGCCATTTCGTCACCAGCCGCGGTATAACTACACTCACTATGCCGGTATCCGACACTTCTTCTACCGGCGTCAAAGTCGTGACCCTAGCCCCCGGATCTGCGGCACAGGGCGCAATCACCATTTACGAGGCCGAAGGTGCACTGCTGGGTGTCCTCAACGCTGAGCAAATCACCGCGTTTCGCACTGCCCTAGCGAGTATGATAGCGCTAAAGTTGCATGTCCGGGATACTCATAACTCAGATTCCGAGAAAGAGAAGAAGAGTGTCGTTGTGTTTGGCGCTGGCAAGCAGGCAGAGTGGCATGTACGCCTTGTTTTGCGGGTTCTGGGTGCTGAACACATTGCAAGGATTACCGTTGTGAACCGTGGGCGTGAGAGATTGAGTGCGTTGGAGCGGGGTGTTCTGAATGATTTGCGAGGAGTGTATCCGTCTGTGCGATTTGAGACCCTTGAACATGATCCAAATGCGAGCACGATGGGAAGTGGGAACATAGGCTCGCCCGATTCCGATCCCCTTCGCTTAACGCTCTTCGGAGCTGACATTATATTCTGCACCACGCCATCAATATTCCCGCTGTTCTCAGATGCATATCTGAAGGATGAGACGACGGGTCGGTATAACAAGCAAAGATTCATAGCGCTCATTGGGTCGTACAGGCCGGATATGCAGGAGATTGACTCTGACACTATTCTGGGACCACTAGCTAAGGGTGGCAATGGGAAGATTGTTGTGGACTCACGCGAGGCGTGTCTGGTGGAGGCAGGGGAGCTATTGCGTGCTAGAGTCAGTGCAGGAGACTTGGTGGAAGTGGGGGAGCTGTGGACGCAGGGGAGAGAGAATGCGATAGGAAATCTGAACCGAGGCAGCGTTGAAGAGGGTGGGAATGTTATTTTCAAATGCGTAGGCATGGCGTTGATGGACATGGTGGTTGGCAAAGCGTTGATTGAGATTGCACGAGAGCTCGGCGTAGGAATGGAGGTTACTGACTTCTGAGTACATGGAGTAGAGATTCCGGAATGCTCCTTGCTTCTCTACATCAACTTCTTATCGTAGATCCTATGGCAAACTCTGACTCATTTCATGCCTTTTAAGAGAATGGACCAGATGGACTAAGAGGGCCACAAAAGGGACTCTTGGTGTGCAAGAGACATTAGGCGCAATCAATTGGGCGTAGACAAACAATTGTCAATTTGGTTGACTGAGGCCAGAATCGTAGATAAAGGAGAGATCTGGCTTCCCAGGAATAGTAGCCTACAACGGACAACCCTTGCAGAGAAAGAAGGACGAAGGATGCAATGCTTACTCCTAGTTATAAGTTTGAACCCCGTAGGGTTTGTGACATCCTTTTTTGATGTGAGACAAGATCTACCCCCAGAAGTTATATATACCAACGTGATAACATACAACGTTTGAATAGAATGCGAGTGACACCAATGCTTTGACGGAAATGATTGATTCGTAAGTTCCAACTAAGATTCGGAGCAATGGAGATACCTAGCAAAAGCAAGCGCTTGTCATATCAGTAAAGCTTTAGGGTACTAGCTCGTTGATCTTCAAAGTTAAACTAGGGGCCTTGAATATTTGAGAACCCCTTTCCACACTACTTAGGTGACAATGTGATAGACGCAATGCCAGGGCTCGGGCCAAATAAAAGAGTTTTAGATTGCTTCAAACAAAAGAGGTACTACGATTGATCTCCATCATGACGAGAAACTATAATAGAGACAATGGGGGAGGGATAGGTTCTTTCCCCGTTTTCTCTTCGTTATTTAAAACAATTTGGATTCTCTCTGCGTTTTAGGAGATATTTATAGAACTAATAAGCCTCTCTAACACATACTGTTTCTTATGATCTACCGATCATGTAGAAAGTTACAGATTAGTGTCCGAACATATACATATCCTCTTTTGACCCTTAATTGGAGATATGGCAGTCGTGTATTAGTTTCCTTAGAAACTATTACTCGCCATTGTACTGCTAAATATATCATAAAAGGCTCCCAAGCAGGTCTAATCTATAATAACGTCTTGGCACAAATTGACACCAGAAGCCCCGAACAAGTGCCAGCACATGTTCGCCGTCTCTATATATGCAAGAGGCCCGATTGACTCACAAAAACCCGCTCCATATGATTAGCCTTCCCGAAGTTTAGGTTCCAATCGAGGAGATAGAGACTGTTGCAGTGAGCATGAGCATGAGCTGTAGGAAGTTGAACTGAAACAGCCATCAAATGGGCGGAAGATCGCAAGTAAACACTGGTACTGATAGTGTTGCGCAACATTCGTTCATGATGGGTATCGGAGAAATACGATACCATTCAACTTTGATGTATCAGGAGCAGATTTCTTACTTTCCATATTGGAATTCGTTGATCGTTTTGATGGGAGTTCTTTACCGATGTTCCCACCTCACACATGGAGGAGTCTCAGTCTTTATTATGATAGAGGAAGGGAAATGCCCCATAGAACGTACGAAGCCATAAAGCGGGAGATAGTGTGTACGCTAATAGTTTCAGCTCTTCGTATCAACAGTGCCACCAGCGCCACTTCGTACCTGAACACCAATCATGGTAGTTAGCGCCGCCACAAATATAAAGCACTGCCCGCTCCGTTCTAAACCCTGCTCCTCCAAGAATAATAAGCTTTCTCAAGCCCCGCCAAACTTGCTTGTCCCTTTTCCCTCATCTGCGACTTCAAATTCCGCGTAACAATCAAAATGGCGCTATGCATACTCAAGCTTTTCGTGCTTATATTCGTCACAACAGCGATCGCACAGGACTTTTCAAGCCTACCAACATGCGGAGTAAGACTCATCATTCCCATTTCCCCTGACTACCTTGTTATCACCTTGTGTACATTTTGGCTGTTGATCTGATCGCCGTACAGCAAATCTGCATCTCAAACATGCTCGCAAAAGCCACTCAGTACGGCTGCTCATCTTACGACACCACCTGTCTTTGTCAAAACGACGATTACATAAAGGCAGAGGGAGACTGTATGAAGACGAGCTGCACCAGCACTGATTACCAAACGCTCATTGCGTGGGGAAAGCAATACTGTGCAGGTGAGCATACGTCAACATAGGGTGCATGGTGAGAAACTAACATGGGAATGTGTAGTGGCGAGGGCAGCTCTTAGCTCGACGAGTACGTTGACGACCTCTATGGCAGGAGCGTCTGGAGTGACTACTTCTGCTGCGGCATCCATACCGACTGATTCTACAGGACTCGCGACACAGACAGTCGCAAATACATCACCCTCATCGGTCTCGACATCGCTGCCAGGCGCAGTCTCGTCGAAAAAGTCGGGTGGCTTAAGCAGCAGTGCGAAAATTGGCTTGGCTGCTGGAATCCCATGCGGCCTAATCGCGATTGCTGCCGGAATCGGATTATACCTCCTCGGGAGACGCAAAGCTCGTAGACAGGAGGCTCCACCTGCTCCACCTCCTGCTGCCGTCGTGGAACCTCCTGTGCATAAGGTACCTATGGTATATCATGCCCCAGCGGGGGTCGAGATCAATGGGACCGAGGTACCGAGACATGGACACGAGATGGAGACCATGTCGAATAGGTATGAGTTGCCAGAGAAGACGGGGCCGCAGTTTGGATACTGATATGGATGTCGAATGGCTATAAATTGAGGCTTCGATGTATGATAATACATGGGTGGTATGCATCACCAACTCTTGTTGTAGTGAGGATCAAGAAAGCATCTAGGTATGAAAAAGGTTCAGTCCGGACTTACCATGCTATCTCAATTGCGTCTTAAATCCAGAGACCTGCCTAAATGCTACTTCAAAGGTTGTCGTAGCACTGGAAATTTTCGGTGGCCGTTCAATTATTACTGCTTCACGGATTTGTACTTGCTAAGTATGCATAAAACGCGAAATCAGCTAGCGATTGAAAGGCTACAGAGCTAAATGCTCCAGTTTTGGGAGTGGAACGCGAAGCGGGCACTGGGATGGGGACGGATGAGATTGATGGAACCTGGATAATAAGGCAGTGGGTTGGAAGCGAGTGGACTCAAGATTGAGCTTCCCCATAAGATGAGACCATACGTCTCCCTATCCATACCACTACCAGATCTCAGCCACAAGATCGACGGCCTTCTTGTGTCTTTTCCGGCAGAAGTATGCACCCGAGGAGGCATATTCTCGTCAAACCACCGAAGAGGATAGATGTATCCAACATTGAGTGGCAACACAACATCGTGAACGAACTAATAGTTGTTGCAGCTTTGTTGCATCGTTCTTCTCGGTCTTAGGTCGCGTACTATGTCCGAGAGTAGCAAGTCAAAGAGCAGTGAAGAATTCCGAAGGGATGTACTGTACTTGCGCCTTCGTAGTCCCGCAGGCCAAGGAGACATCTTTCGACGCCGTCGTTCCCGGAACCAGGACAGGGCCTGCGGGAGAGAAGAACGAGAGGGTGATACTAGCATCGAAAGAAGAAACGCAAAATGCGCAGTGTGTCTACTCGGTGCTAGAAGCGTACTAAGTGGCGAGCAAACCGCAGCGGACGGTGGCTTTGCACGAGAACCCCTCTCCGCTAACAATCAATCTGTTCAAACTCAGCAACTCTCAAACCTCTAATCTCGAGTATCCCAACCGTTGCAGTGCAGCTCCGCATTGCTACGTGAGCGGGAAACACAACAACCCTCGGTGTGTAGGATGTGTAAATTTGCAGCCCTGTTTTCATCTTAGAGCTGGAGGTTGGCGTTTGGTGGCGTGGTTACAGGCGTGGATTTGGTTGGGCTGAGATGCTTGGTCCTACGTTCAATTACTGCGGTGCTTGCATGGCATTGATGCGGCTTTCATCTCTATTGTTTGTGGGATCTTCTCTGGGCGGTGTGTATCGAGGGGTGAAAAGTACAACGTCGACAGCACTCAATCAGGCTGTTTGAATCAAGTTTCATTGCGGCACGGGCGTAGACTTTGATGTTTGGTGATGTGTGCCTTCGTTGGTGGGCCTCGATACCTCCCAAGGTCATTGCTAGGACTAATTGGTTCTTTGCGTCTATAAATGCCAGGAGGGAATTAAAACGGTAGATAGGAGTTATTCCATCTCAACCTACATTCAGTGACGGCACACAGTTCCACAAGCACGTTCACAGGACGCCCGAGTTCCCCTGTTGCATGCATCTAGTTCCTATTCCATATGCTATGTCACCTAATGACATCTACAATACACGTCTCGCATCGTTGAAATCTCACCGCCAGAGCTCCACAACGAGATTTCGAGTCCCTAATGTGTTACAACCCCCTCACTCGGAAGTGTTTATCGTTGGCTCCGTCTCAGTACTGTGGACCAGGGGACCTTCTCATTATGTCACTTATCACCTTATGACATCTTCAAAGAGTATCTTGTGACGTCTACATCACCCCACGGGAGCCCGACAGAGATGTTTCAATTCCGAATGTGTTACCGCCCCCTCAGTCAGAGGTGCATATTGTCAACCCCTCTTTCTGCCACGAAGATCTCTTCTCGATATGTTACTCCGGATCGATAGAGAGGGAGAGAAAGAGAGAAGGGATATAAAAGGCGTAGACTTGCCTCCTCCCACTCTCTCCCATCATTAGCACTTCAAAATCTTCACTCTCAACCATACAACCAAATCGATCCAGCTTCAATATGCGTTTCTCCCTTGCCACCATCCTCATGGCTACGAGCCTCGTCGCCGCGACGCCCACCCCCAAAGAGCGCGTCGTCATCATGCTCGAGAGCGATGCGACCTCCAAACACCACAAGGCCTCCAAGGCTGTGAGCGAAATCTGCTTCTTGGCCTGCTTCCCCTCGAAGCCCAATTGTGCTGAGGGTTGGTATGCGAAGGAGATGGGCGATGTGAGTGTTCCCTTGCCCTCCTCTCTTACTGAAATTACGGAGAAAGACTAACCTGAGGTGAAGTGTTGGACCTGCTGCAAGGATACTGGGGAAGAGTTTCTGGAGGCGATGTTATTGTAAGTAGGGTTGGATGTGTAGGGATATAAGCACTTCGTAGATGGGGGAGGATTCGAGGTGTGGTTGGTGGACAAACTGGTGGGTATGAAGGTGATGGCTCTGTCAGCTGGTGATCGAACTTGAATAGCAACGAATGTAAACCCCACGCTCCTTAGAATATCTGTTTTCTCCAGGCCTACATTCCCCACTGTGAATTTGCCAGTTCATTGAACGGAGATTGTTGGGGGCGATTCTTGCCGATGAGTCCCGCTTTGTGACCAGTGATGCACCTGTGGGTGGTCACATAGAAGATATGGAAATAGCGACAAGACGAAAATGAATCTCGTTGGACGTGTTCGGAATCCAGTCTCGTCCGTGGTCTGACCAGATCTACCCGCCCACCTGCGGGGAAATGGCCTAGATCGGCCATGTTGTGTACCATTCATAGACGAGTGAAATTGTCTCTTGCTTCCGAGTTTCTTTCTCGACTTGAGGGCTACATTGGAGACACAAACAACGGTTCATACTTAATCCGGAAGACTGAAAGAAAATAACCACAGCCTGGAACATAACACGGATCCCCTATATGATGCAGCAAGGTAACGCAAGGCGAAAAGATGACGCGTACCGGTTGTGGCCATTGAAAAGGGTCAACTTGGGAAAATCGGATGGCAAAGAAGTAATGCTCTCCTGGAACGTAGAAGCAATACTATTTTCGACCAAGTCATGTTTATAGACCGAGCTTCTGCGCACGGACCGCCCAACGTCAAGCTCTCGATTCCGAGGCGGCAGCTGCGCAGCTCCATGACCGGCGCATGATTCCCCGTCGCCATGTCCAAGCCCACAGCGAACTGGGAGAAGGTGGGCGATAAGTTCTACCGCAAGGTGCAGCTTTACACGGACGTCTTCGACCAGGACCTGGAGCTCGAGAACTACAACGTGGTGGGGGCTCCGTACGGCGGCGCTGTAGGTGCGCTTCAACCCCCCAACACACGTGTATCCTCTCACTGACTTGGATAGCCATCTACCGCGATGAGGACAAAATATACGCCTACCGCGGCGCCCAGACCGCCAAATCCAGCATCGACATCTACAGCTGCGCGGGCAAGCTGATCCGGCGCATCAACGTACGCGACCCCGACCCGGTACCTCGTGTGTGTAGGCAGGACTGTTGACACGCATACTTGTAGTGGGATAAAGGCTCCATCAAAGGGCTTGGGTGGTCTGAAGACGAGAAGCTCATCGTCGTGACAGCTGACGGCACCGTCCGCTGCTACTACCATCTGCAAAGCGACTTTGTTCCCTTTACGCTCGGCCATGTACGCCCCCTATCGTACGGGAGCGAGAGTATAGATTGTTAATATAGGATAGGGCGCAGAAGAGCACGGCGTGCAGTCGTGCAAGTTTTATGGTTCAGGCTTCGTCGCCCTCCTCGGCAACAACCGCCTCGTCTCCGTGTCCCGCTACGACGAGCCGCGCCCAAAGCTACTTGCGACACCTCCCTCAGACCCCGTTGTATCATGGGCCATAATCCCGCCGGCGTACTCGCTCTCGCGATCAGTAGAGGTGATTTTGGCTATAGGCACGACACTATACGTCGTTGATGCAACAGACGCCGAAGACCGCGACTTTACGGCAGGTCCATTCAGACACATCAGCGTCTCCCCCCGAGGCGAATTTCTCGCCTTCTATACCGAAGATGGGAAGGTCTGGGTCGTGAGCGGCGACTGGTCTGAGAAGCTATCCGAATACGATTCCCGCGCGAAGACGGTGCCCAAGGACATGCAATGGTGCGGTAGTAATGCGGTGGCGCTGGCATGGGAAGACGAGGTCCATCTTATTGGACCTAGGAGTGTGGCTACAAAGTTCTACTATGATGCCTGGGTACATCTACTGCCAGACGTCGACGGTCTCAGACTCCTGACCAACGAGGTCTGCGAGTACCTCCAGAAAGTGCCCGACGAGACCGTCGAGGTGTTCCGCCTGGGCTCCGACTCCCCGGCCGCCAACTTACTTGAAGCATCGAGTCTGTTGGACCAAAAGTCTCCAAAGGCAGACGACCTCATCCAGCTCATCCGACCCTCGCTCGATGAAGCCGTAAACACATGTATAAAAGCCGCAGGCCATGAATACAACATCCACTGGCAGAAAGCGCTTCTCAAGGCCGCCTCGTATGGAAAGTCGGTCCTCGATCTCTACTCTAGCGACGACTTTGTCGAAATCTGCGACACCCTGCGTGTGCTGAATGCCGTGCGATTCTACGAAATTGGGCTGCCCCTCAGCTACGACCAGTTCAAGCGGCTGACGCCCGAGAAGCTAATCGAGCGCCTCACAAACCGCCATGAATACCTGCTCGCCTTGCGGATAGCATCTTATCTGCACATCTCGTCCGATAAGATTCATGGCCATTGGGCGCAGCAGAAAGTCCGCATTTCGACCGACAGTGAAGAAGCCATCTGCACTCTCATAGTCAAGAAATTACATGGCAAACCTGGCGTGTCCTTTGAAGAAATTGCCCGCGCAGCCTACGAAGAAGGCCGGGTACGTCTAGCCACCGAACTTCTCAACTACGAACCCCGAGCAGGTAAACAAGTACCCCTATTGCTGGGCATGAAAGAAGACACCATTGCACTCGACAAGGCCATTGAAAGCGGCGATACAGATCTCATCTACCACGTGCTTCTGCACCTACGCAAGAAACTGCCCCTGGCGTCTTTCTTCCGCGTCATCAACACACGCCCCGTTGCCACGGCCCTCGTCGAAACGAGCGCCCACGACCAAGACCGCGACCTCCTCAAAGACCTATACTACCAAGACGACCGCCGTCTCGACGGATCAAACCTCCTCCTCACCGAGGCCCTAGCACAGAATACTCTCGGCCCCTCACTAGATAAACTCAAACTCGCATCAAAATACCTTCAAGACTCGCGCGACGCCTCAGCCACCTTCCAACGCAGCGCCCTCGACGACGCAGCGAAACTCCTCCGCATGCAGGAAACTTTCGAAAAAGACCTCGCACAGTCCCAATCCTCAGCGACCCCTATCCCCGGCGCCAGCACATCCATGTACATCGGGCTAAGCGCGCACCAAACCATCTTCGCACTCCTCCGCGCGGGCCACACCAAGCGCGCGCAGAAAATCCAGCACGAGTTCAAGATCCCGGACAAGACCTACACGTGGCTTAAACTACGCGCCCTCGTCTCGGCCCGCCATTGGACTGAGCTCGAAGAGCTCTCCAAGACTAAGAAGTCGCCCATCGGCTGGGAGCCCTTCTTCAACGAGTGTCTCGCCGCCGGCAAGACCAACTACGCTGCGCTCTTCATCCCGAAGTGCACGGGCGCTAGCGTCGCGGAGAGGGTCGAGATGTGGACGAAGTGCGGGCTGCTGGTTAAGGCGGGCGAGGAGGCGCTTAAAGCGAAGGATAGGGGGCTGTTGGAGGATGTTCGGAGTAAGGCGACGGGGAGTGCGGCGATTGAGGTGGAGAGGCTGATTGGGATGTTACCCGGGGGGAGACGGTGAGGGTTAAGGGAGGATCGATTGGGAATGTGTATGATAGGCGTGGTAGTATATAATGGGCGAGTGTGAAATCCGAAGCATAGAGTACCGACACGTTTCGGTATGTATAAATCATCTCATGTCACGGGTATAATTGGTGAAGCCTTGCTTTTAGCAAATGCTCTCTGCACGTCCCCAGCCAGTGGCTTCCAAACAGGAAAAGAAAACGGCATAATTACGAAGATCCAAGCAAATTGCACGGTGTGAAATTGGGTGTATTAGTTTACAGAGTCTTCTATCCATCTCCAAACCCAGCAATCTTCGTCCATCTTCCTTCTATACTGCTATCCCTATTTCCACAGGCGCTCCAAAACCTCGGCGACCTTCTCCCTAACCCCCTGCTTCCCCTCGTACCTCTCCAACAACGTCTCTACCACCGCCTCGCGCTTGCCTCCAGCCGCCTCGATGAGGATCTCCTCCTCCCGCGGCAGCCCGATCCACGCATGGGGGTACTCTTTGTAATCGCCCGTGCTGATGAGCGGTAGCTCGGAGCGGCGCGTGAAGAAGGGTTGGATGTCCTGGGGGGTGACCTCGGAGGAGAATCTGGGCTGCCAGTTGGGGCGTTCCTTGCGGCGCTCGATGAGGCGGGCCGTGACGCCCTCGACAAAGTCTGGGTGCGCCATGAAGTGCGCGGCGATGTCGTACTCGCGCTGGAAGGTCTCGGCGATGGACCAGTTGCGGCCCACGTGCATCTGCTGGAAGGTGACGGCAACGGCGATCGGAGAGCGCGCGTGCAGCGTGTCGAGGGTGCGTGTCGCCCATGCTTTCAGCGCTTCGGAGCTCGCGGCGTCTTTCTTTACCGCAAGGATCGAGTCCGTGATGGCTTTTACGTTGGGCTGGTCCTGGTGGAAGACTCGGTCGATTGTGGTGCGTAGCTCGCCTGAGATGGTAGGCCGCGGGGCGGGGAGTCCTGTGCTAAATTCCTCGATGGTAGCATTTATGATCTTGTGGCGTTGTTTGAGGGTGAAGTGGTCGGGGAATTGGAGCTCGGCGAGGCGGGATTCGAGTTGTTGGAGGGTGGAGGAGTGGATGAAGTGTGTGGCTACGCCGTGGTAGAAGGCATCGACGCCCTTGAGCTGCTCGCTCGTCATGGCGAGATAGAGACCCAGGGAGCCCTCCATCCGTGGTAGGAAGAAGGATGCGCCCACGTCGGGGAAGAAGCCGATGGTGGTCTCGGGCATGGCGAAAAGAGTGTTTTCAGTCGCAATGCGGAACGGCGCGTGGATGCTCAGACCCACGCCGCCGCCCATGGTGATGCCGTCCATGACGGCGACGTACGGCTTCGTATACGTCGCAATGAGGTGATCCAGCTTGTATTCCAGTCCAAAGTAGTCCGCCGACTTTTGCTGCCCCTCGGCGCCCGTCTTGTTCCACTCTGCCAGCGCGGCGACATCGCCCCCCGCGCAGAAGGCGCGCCCCGCTCCCTTGATCATGACGACGCCGGCCAGCTCGGACTTGGCCCACTCCTGCAGCCGCGGTATTATCTTCTTGGCCATGGACCCGTTGAGTGAGTTGAGCTTCTTGGGGCGGTTGAGCTCGATGCTGCGCACGCCGTAGTTGTTGGTGAAGAGCACATCGTCGGGGTCGTCGTCGGGCTGGGGGGCTAGGAGGTTCTCGGTGGGGGTGGAGTACTGCATATGTCAGGACGAGGAGCTGGATGAGTTTGGGGGAGACCATGTCGGCGATGGCGGGGTCGCTGACCAGGCGGCTGCCCGTCATCCAGGCGGGCGTGGTGACTTTGGCGCGCAGGGGCATTGCGGGTGTTTTCCGCGAGGCCCAGCTCAGCGGCGCGGCGGTGCGGCAGAGGGTTGTGCGTAGAGACATGGGAGGCGGCGCGAGACGCTGTGATGCAACTTTTGTAGAGCGGCCGGCCGCAACCTCGGGTATCCGGTGGGCGGACGAAAAGGCGTCAATTGCAAAGGAGGGACTGCGATTGAGGAAATCGGGAGGAAAGAAGGGCTGGTATTGTATCGTGGAAGGCCCCGGGAAAGCTTCTCCGCCAGACTATCCCGACTTCTCGACCTGTGGTGGTTTGCAGCGGTGGAGCCCGGCCCACTGCACGTGACTCCAATATTTTCGCTAGCGCCAACACGCATGATGCGGCTCTCGACCTGGACACCCTCTCGCCATCGCAATTGCACCCGCTGTGTCTCCCCTCGGCTCCTCCTCTTCAATCCACAATGTCGGCCTTCTCGCGCGCCCTCTGGCGGACTAGCCGCCTCGCGCTCCGCAACCAGAGCTCCGTCAACCCGCTGCAGCAAGCTCTGGGCGTGCAGGGCGGAAGCAGATATGTCAACGGCGTGAGGAACTACGCCGTGGCCTTCACGCGTGACAAGCCTCATGTCAACATTGGTACGGCACTGAGTTCGCTTCGCCCTCAAAGTACGCACAACTAATTCCCACAGGAACCATCGGTCACGTCGACCACGGCAAGGTGGACACCCCCGACTCCCCGGAGTCCTCGCCCCGCTGACCACCGCAGACCACACTCACAGCCGCCATCACCAAGCGCCAGGCGTCCAAGGGCCTGTCCAAGTTCCTCGAGTATGGCTCCATCGACAAGGCCCCCGAGGAGCGCAAGCGTGGAATCACCATTGCGACGGCCCACATCGAGTACGCCACCGACAACCGCCATTACGCCCACGTCGACTGCCCGGGCCACGCCGATTACATCAAAAACATGATCACGGGTGCCGCCAACATGGACGGCGCAATTATCGTCGTTGCTGCGTCGGATGGACAGATGTGGGATATCCGGAATTTCTGTCTAGGAATGTGGACTGACTTCAACCAGGCCCCAGACCAGAGAGCACTTGCTGCTCGCCCGCCAGGTTGGCGTGCAGAAGATCGTCGTCTTCGTCAACAAGGTCGACGCCCTCGAGGACCCGGAGATGTTGGAGCTGGTCGAGATGGAGATGCGCGAACTGCTGTCCTCGTACGGTTTCGAGGGCGACGAGACGCCAATCATCATGGGCTCTGCCCTGTGCGCCCTCGAGGGCCGCAGACCTGAGATCGGCGAGCAGAAGATTGACGAGCTGCTCGAGGCCGTCGACACATGGATCCCAACTCCCATCCGCGAAACCGAGAAGCCCTTCCTCATGGCCGTCGAGGACGTCTTCTCCATTGCCGGACGAGGCACCGTGTGCTCAGGCCGTGTTGAGCGTGGTATTCTGAAGAAGGATTCCGAGGTCGAGCTCGTGGGCAAAGGGTCGACCCCCATCAAAACCAAGGTCACCGACATCGAGACCTTCAAGAAGTCCTGCGACGAGTCAAGAGCGGGTGACAACTCTGGCCTTCTCCTCCGTGGCGTAAAGCGCGAGGACGTGCGTCGCGGCATGGTCGTCGCTATCCCCGGCACCGTCAAGGCCAGCAAGAAGTTCATGGTTAGCATGTACGTGCTCAGCAAAGAGGAGGGTGGTCGTCACACGGGCTTCGGCGAGAACTACAGGCCGCAGATGTTCATTCGGACCGCCGACGAGTCTACCACATTGACATGGCCCGAGGGTACCGAGGACGCCCACTCGAAGCAGGTCATGCCCGGCGACAACGTTGAGATGGTGTGCGAGCTGCACCAGCCGCACGTTGTGGAGTCTGGCCAGCGATTCAACATGCGTGAGGGAGGTCGCACCGTCGCCACCGGTCTCGTAACCCAGATCCTGGCATAAACAATGAAATCACATGCCTCAAAACAAACAAGCCATCTGAGCTGTTAAGATGATCACCGCTATAACAGTTTCCGTCACCGGCCCTTCTTCCCTCACAAGTCTCCGACCTCACCATCATCCTTCTTGTACAACATTTTTGTAGCCAAAAAGCCCCATCTATACATCTCCGCTTCTAGCTTTTGTTCGGGTTTCCCCATTGTACTTTACGCGCATCCGAGTGGGCATGGATGGATGGATGAATGGATGGATAGATGAATACGAGGCGTTTGAATCTGGCCCCTGAAGAGTTTGGTATATACTGTGGTAGTAATCTCTGTCCAAGGACTCCCCCTTCAGGTTTAGCGCAGTCCCTGCGCTTATCCATGCTGGGCATCGCTCCTCGCCCCATTAACCGCTGCTTTTGACGTCTATAAAATGCTCGCCCTCATCTTGCTAGGCTCCCTCCTCCTTTGATTCTCTAACCTAACCCTAGCGCCTCTGCTACTAAGCGGCCTACGCCCTTTCTACCCCCTGCCTGTGTCTACACAGCCTTCGTTCTACTATCAGCTATAGCTGTACCAGCGACCTGGTTTCTGGTGCCGTACTATCCTTTGGAAAACAAGGACACCCTGATCGTCATCCACTTCCAATGAGGCCATGTTATAGTCACCCTGGCTTGACTTGAGCAATGGAACAATTGAGAGGTGTTCGAAAAGCCCGCAGCTGAAGACAAACTTCCTCAATACTGACCTTCTGGGATTGGGGAATGGAAGCTTATAAGCCCATTCAAGCGCTCCTCTTCCAACACCGAGTGATATATATATCTCCTGTTGAGAGCGGTCATTCGCCGGTCGAACTCTAATGTTCGTGCATGTCGGGACAGTGGAAGGCTTTTACGAGGAGATTTCCTCATTTTTTCTAAGAAACATGGAAGAAGTTCCGGCGAACTAGATCTTGCTTTTGGAGACTCCGGATGCGTTGTATGATTGTCATATTGGCCGGGATTCGTCAACGAAGCGGAGGATGCAATTCGACAGGCGCATGATTTCTTCAGGCGGTCAATGGAGGAGGCGAAGTTGTGAATCTCGAATCGGCGTCAGAAACCCCATAACAGAAGGGATTTCAGGGGTATCCGCAACCCGACAGCGTGGCTGGACGTAATGATTTTCCGTCAATGAGCCGGTATTATCGTCATTCCGCTTCGTATATGGTCGTAAACGGACCACAAAACGGCTGCTAAATGTCATTCATCCCGCCAGTCCTTGAAGCGCCGTTTCCGCCCATAGCTTAACAATCCCGCACGCCGCAAGCAGGTCCAAAAGTCCCCTCTCCAGCCCGGGCTCGATACACATGTTTGGTGTGCCATCATCCCATCCGGACCTTGCCAATAGACTCCCTGCCTCAGTTATCCACCGGCAGTCTTGGTTATCGCTTTGCGCAGCCCAGTCTGGCGTCGTGCGGAACAAAAGTTCATCAGACGTTGTAACATTCGAGTGCACCTTCCAATTCCCTGTCCAGTCTTTGTGCATACGGGGTGACGACCCATTAAGAGCGGTCTGAACCCCGCTCTGAAGTTCGAATTCTTGATAATCAGCGCGCAGGCGAGTTGCATGGTACAGGACGTCTGTGAAGTTGAAATCGTCGAGCTGAAGTGGATATTCATCCATTTCAGCTCGACGTACCGCTCGTCGGATGCTGAGGGTGGGGGAGCTTGTTTCCATGACGTGCGAAACCTGGTAGATGTAGCCGTCGGGCGCAGGGCAGTCCTTCTGCACCCTGGGATAGAGAAACTGGCCAAAGTTTGTTCGCTTGATGAGAGTTCGCGAAAGTGGATTGTCAAACACCAAGAACAGCTTGTGTGACAAGGGTGCCGAAGGCGTGAGAGTAAGTGGCGTTGATAATGATGGCTCAAGGCGGGCCGGTGTCGTCTCCGCATCTTTCCGTTCGGGCTTGACTGTAGTAGCGCCAGCTTGCTTCAGCATCTCTACAACGACCATTTGATTCGACTGTGTTGCAAGGTCCAAGGGGGTTACGCCTTGATCCGAACTGGTGTTGACATCGGCGCCGGCGTCAATAAGTAGTTGCACGCATTCTACATGGCCATAGGACGCAGCCCAGTGCATGGGTGCCCACTCATATTCTGTCTGGATAGATGGATTGGTTCCACTCTCGAGCAGAAAGCGAACTAATTCCGTCTCTCCATCCGTAGCGGCTTCATAGAGCGGACTGACACCCTGAAGGCCGCGGGTAGACGGGTCTGCTCCGTGCCGAAGCAAGATACCCAGAATGTCCTTGTTGCGGGACTTGACGTTTGCACTCCAAGCGGTGCGGCCTTCATCGTCCCGGCTGTCAATTTCAATGTTCTCAGCAATGAGCAGCTTTATCATCATTGCGTCTTGGCGACGGGTTGCTCTGAACAGTGCAGTTTGGCCCTTGCTGTCCTTGGCATTGATGCTGACGCCGGCATGGAGAAGGGTGTCCACCATGGCACAATCACGGCGCTCGACCGCCAGAAATAGTGCTAGCTTTCCGACGGCGGTGGCGTCATCATATAGGTCTATAGCACCAGTCTGGACCAACATGGTGACCTGGTCGACGTCGCCACGATATGTCGCGAGGATGAATCGGAGCTGTGCGTCGGCGACTGCGTTTTCAACATCGAGCTGGGCCTGGACCTTTGAAACGAGAATGTCGCCAGCATTGCTCCAGTCCTTCTCAGCAATAAGGAGGAGGATCATACGGCCATGGTCGTCGCGCAGATTGACCAAAGCTCCTCCGTTGATCAGGAACTCTACTGCCTTCTCAAATCCGCGTTCCATGGCGACGGTGAGAGCCGTCTTCCCTGTCTCGTCGACGGCATCAATGTTCGGAGTCTCCTTGAGGAGCATGGAGGCCACCCTAGCCAGACCCATGGATGCGGCGAGGTGGAGTGCAGTGACCTCCGGTATGGGCCCACTCCTCATCTTCGCTTGCCAAGTGTCGGTGACTTCTTCAGTCAAGGTACTTTCAGTCGTCATGGAGTCGGACCTAGTTCGTATGCTCATTCTTTCGAGGTCCAGGGACTCCGAGTCCAATCCTAGGGTAGGTTCATCGGCGGAAGCGACAATGGTTTGGGCGATAATAGCGTCGGCCTCAGCGGACTGGGCAGAGTAATAGCCGCAACGAATAAGGTCCAGTCCGTCTAGGAGCGTTAGCAAGGGCTTCCGCTTGGTGGGATCCGCTAGAAGACGGCAGATAGCCTCTAGAATTGTCGGAGCCAGTGACTCCTCGGGTGAGTCGCGAGCGTGGTCGCCTAGGTATTGAGCGGCGTAGCTAGCGAGAGGGTAATTTCGGACGATTTCGCTTATTGAGATGTCTTGCAGTACGCCTAACGTTAGATAGGTTGCTAGGCTCAGGGTAATGCTGGCATGGTAGGCTGCAAAATACTTCTGGCGGGTGTTCTCGAAGTAGCTTTTGGTGCTGTAGTGGACGAGGTTGACATTGCCGGTGGCCTTGTCGATGATGACGAGGCCGGCACAAAGAGCGGTGATGCTCGGTGCATCCATCATCAAATCCTCGTCCAACTCGGAGTCTCCAGGTTCCACAGCAAGGGCATGCTGAAGTTCTCGCAAAGAAAGGGGGCGAAAGGCATGCGTGACCCAAGCCAGTGTCTTGAAAGCTACTTTCCAGTGGTCCTCTTCTTGGTCGGTGATTCGCTGCATTGCATTGTCGTACGAAGCATCGAGGGTTGTTGGGAGCTCTTGGAGCTTTTGTCGAACGTGCTTGATGGTGAGGGATGCGGCGCTGGCGAGAGACTCGACGTGAAGGCGAGCCAAAAGAAACATGTTCTCAGCAGTCTTCACCACGGCTGACTTGATGTCCTGCCGCAACCTGGGTGCTCGCTGCACCATACGGCGGAGATTCCGATTCCGTTGGACCTGGTAGTCAATATAGAGCTCCATGTCCATCTTGTTGGCCTTTATCTCAAAGCGAACAAAATTCTCGAGCTCTTCCTCAATGCTACTGAGATAGCGAGATGTCACCATGACGCGCACTCCGGGGAATTTGTTGACTTGGTCGATGAGGTCCCACCGCGTTTCTTCCTCGCATTCATCCAAGCCGTCTATGACCAAAAAGGCGTCTTTGTATGTCTGGAACGTTTTTTGGAGGAGGAGCACGATGGACTCGAGAGGAGGAGGGGTGCTTCGCTGACGATGATGTTCGTATAGGTCTTGAACCGCTTGATCGAGTATATTGGAGTCTTGGATGAGTTGTCTAAGAACAGCTCCGAGAAGACTGCTTACGACCTGTTCGGGCTCATTGTATTTCAAATAAATGACTGCGACGCCGACCTCGGCTCGCAGATCTTCGCCTCTTGACTGACGGAGGTGATTGATGACAATGGACGCAAGGACCGTCTTTCCGGCCCCTGGGATGCCCCAGCACCAAAGAGGGTCTATCTCTCCTTCGCTCGAAGACCAGTGTACGTAAGGTTCCGAGTTCAGAAACCACTTGCCAGAACCAGGCTGAACTCTATCGGATATGCTTTGGTGGGTGCGGTTCATGTCAAGCGGGGAGAGCCAGTTCAGTATCTCGTCCAGCCTCTTGCGGTCGAGCGCTTCTTTCTGCTGCTGGTCTACGCGGGAAAGTATGGAGAGCTGGGCGTCGGACATGAGAGAGCTGGCATATTGCCGTAGACGCTCGATTCGCTGTAGTAGGCCATATACTTCCGACTTTGAAAAGTGCCATCTTGCCGAGGAAACCAAGGCCTGGAAGCGCGACTCCTCTGGGATAGTCCCCGTCTTTAGGTCGATTTTGAGTGCCTTTGCGAGATCTCGGAAGGCTGCATCTAGCTGCCGAACAACGTCTGCATGTTGACCGAGCCAACTCTCGTCCTGGTTTTCAAGGGCCCGCTGCTGGAGGCGCTCCAGTAATTTTGAGAGAAGCGATGCCTCTTCCGTTAGTAGCTTCTTATCCCGGGAGGCATTTTTGGTGTCCTTTGCGTAGGCAACCAGTGCTTTAGTTGTCACAATAGCAGCCTGTAGGATGCTCACTAGCGAGGCCGTCACACTAAGAGGATCCATACCTATCGCCAAGTGGGCTTCTTCGAGGGCACAATGGAAAAAGGGCTTGGCCTTTGTCGATAGTTGAGTAGGAGTAGCCCGAGAACGAACGACTGCAGAGGATTGTGGGAACCGATTTGTCCCTCACTTAGTAATCGCGCGGTCAGGCTGTGTAAGGGTTCACTGCATATGCCGTGTCGCAGGAAGGCTGCTCTGTGCACGATAAGCCACAAAAGCTCGCCAGCATAATCGAGTGGATTGCTTAAGCTTGCCCACCGTTCATACTGTGTCTTCGCATCCAGCACGAATCACGGGCGGGTTTTAGATAGCGACAGCTCTACTCCGGATCAACTGAGCGGCAGCTGATGTAAGAATCTCCGGTGAATCCTGTCGGTCGGGTTCGCTGCAGGGACGTGGGGTTGAGTGATTGGCTCCTGGGAATGGCAAAGGAGGGGGTATTCAAACATGGCTGAGCGCCTTCGCTACTTATGGAGACTTCCCCCAAAGCAATTTGACAACGTTCATGACCATACATAGTTCGGCCTGCCCGCTAGCCTAGACCTTCCCTGGACACGGTATGGCGTCGCTATGGGGGTTTTGCCTCGTTCATTTCTTTCTCTGTACTCTCCCAGTTACGGCTCTGTGGCCTCAGCCTCGCAATCTTACCCACGGTGCCTCGACAGTTTGGATTTCGCCGTCCGTTCAACTACGTTTCATTGATGAGAGATCGGCTCCATCACATGTCTGGAGATCTCTTGGAGATGGCATCCAGTATTTTCTGTAAGAGACTCGTGTAATCAGTCGGCACTCGACGACTCACCTCCCTTAGAGGTGGTTTACTTCCTAGCCAAGGAGAGGAAAAGCATAATCCCGAGCACGATGATGTCGTCGCTGCATTTGAGAGAGCTAGGGGGTTTATCTTCAATCACCGATTCGTGCCTCGTAAATTCCATCCCCGGAAATTCGCCTTCGAGCCACGAATTGACGAGAGCGAGAACGCGCCACATGTGAAAACTCTCATTGTTACGCTCACGTCGCTGAAGGGTGCAACCGCTGAGAACCGGGGCCGTGCTTCAAGCGACGAAAGTTACCAGCTACGGATTTCCGAGTCTGGCATTGCCTCAATCACGGCCTCGGGGAGTCGAGGAGCGATCTATGGAATAGACACATTTGCCCAGCTCTTTTACGCCCATTCTCTGTCCGTTACGGAGGGCTATCTTTCTATCGCCCCGGTTCATATAGTAGACCGTCCAGCATTCGACCACCGTGGAGTCAATCTGGATATCTCTAGGAACTGGATTGCTCCATCGGACGCCATTCGAGTTCTCGAGGCGATGGCGCACTGCAAGTTCAACAAGCTTCATTTGCATGCTTCGGACGCCCAGTCATGGCCGTTAGATATCCCGAGCCTCCCAGGACTGGCCGAAAAGGGGGCATATGATTCCTCTCAGATATGGAGCCCGGAGGATTTACGTTGGGTGCAGCGGTACGGGCAACTACGAGGCATTGAGGTTTATCTTGAAATAGATATCCCTGGGCATACTACTTCAGTAGCCGCATCCCAACCGGAGCTGATCGCCTCCGCATATAGAGAGCCCTGGATAACATATGCCGCCGAGCCACCTGCGGGCCAGTTAACACTGGGTTCAGCTGATGTCATGGCATTCCTGAAAACACTACTCAACGACCTTGTTCCTCGCAATGCAGAGGTGTCTAGCCACTTTCACCTCGGTGGAGATGAGGTAAATGTTAATGTCTATGGCCTTGGGTCTGACTCATCCGCCACGAAGGATAAGATCCGGGCTGAGGTGCAGACGATTATGGACCAGGCCTTTGAGATTGCCTCGAAATACAAGCAGACCACAATTGTGTGGGAAGAGCTGCTTCTGGAGTGGAATCTCACACTGCCGTCTAACACCATCATCCAGACCTGGCGGTCCAATGAGGCCCTCGCGCAGGTGCTGGATCGCGGCCACCGCGTACTGTTTGGCGCCAGCACCCACTGGTATCTTGATTGCGGCCACGGCGCCTGGTTCGATCCGGCGACGCCTGAGCGTCCTGGCCCCGATCCTCGTGCTTCTCCTCCATATATGGACCAGTGTGCACCGTACAAAAACTGGCGCACTATCTATTCATACAATCCGCTTGAAGGCCTCTCACCGAAGCAGCGGCACCTTATTGCTGGCGGTGAGGTGCATATGTGGACTGAGATGACGGATTCTGAGACACTAGATGGGATGCTGTGGCCACGTGCCGCAGCCGCAGCGGAGGTCTTATGGACGGGAACGGGGACGCCTGTGAGCGAGGACACGACTAGGCGGTTAGCGGAGTTGAGGGAGAGGTTGGTGCTGGAGGGTGTTAAGGCGGGGATGGTGCAGATGGAATGGTGTTTGCGGAATAAGGGAGGGTGTACTGTCTGAAAACGCTTTAATCATTTCAGCGGTCTCTCGAACTTTTCACTAGAGATCCAAAATAATCTGTGCACCCACCCTTGATGAATAACTTACTTGCGCAATCCCCGTCAAGCGATGGCTGTCTTTCGATCTTCACCCTCGTGGAGATTATTCCCCCATTCATACTTGCCAAAATGGGGGTAATGTGTCAAAGTCTGCTACTCTACATCCCTCCATCCTCCGGTCCGTTCCTAATTATCGCCCGTGAAAGCCTCCCCAAGCGAACCAGGTGATGTATAATAGTAGGTAGTTCTAGCGCCCAATAAGCTTTTGGGCGCAATCAGTGTGTCTATCACAACCTCAGGTGGTAGCCCTAGCCCATTTTGGCTGGGGAGTGCTCCTGTTCTTCGCGCATCATCGGGATAGTATCCCACCTCGCTATATAATGCCCTTCGCGGCAGCTGCTTTGGGCCCACTGGCAAATTGCTGTCACGGCACCCCGAGGCAATCCGTCTACTAAGAGGATGCAAGGTTCGGTTCGCGTCGATCATGGACATATAACCCACAAGGCTGAGATTCAGCCTTCTCAGTCTGGTGAAATCCCTCCATCGACGTCCAATGAGATACGACCACGTTGACATGCCTTGAGTACTCCCATGTTGCCAATTATGTCGCCTACTTGGCCGGACTGAAGCAGTAAGGGGTAGCTGAAATTGGTGGGTCAAAAACGCCTGGGCTAAGCCAGTCTTGCGGCCGTTCACACCAGTCTACAGAAGAACCCTCGATACGTTCCCATGCAGCATAACAGGATGACGCTCCAAATAGAACGAGACATCAATAGCCAACCTTCGATGATGTAATGAAAGATCTGCGGAAACTGTGATATGGTCTATTTTTTGCGCCCGCTGTAAGCATCCAAGGCTTCATTCATCAGCACACCTCGGTCGTATCCGTAGTCCAATTCTGAGCTTCGTATAAACGCCTATTGACACACAGCGCCAAGGGTCGGACCGAAGCGCGTGCCCATGATCCAAAGCCAGCTTAACTCGAACTTCGTGACCGACACGAAACTGACGACCGCTCGATTCAAGAGCGAATATCCGGTTCTGAAGAGGGTTCTAGCAGAAGTCGGCAATCTTTAGAAGCGCTACTGCTGACAGCACATAGAGCGTATAGATTGAGATTGAGCCGATTTAGAACAAGATTAAGAGCGAGTCATTAATAATTGGAGCTCACGGAAGGAGATGGACGAATAACATGGTCGAGGAGTCTCGGGATCCGTCTGATATCTTAACACCCAAGAATGCCAGAGACAGCATAGCATGGTCATGCACCAGAAGGGGAAGAGACGCTTTGTTCCTGATACTAGCATCAAAGAAATGATATGCGAGAGAAAGGTCGATGTGACTTTGAAGAGTTATAACGGGCTAGGCGGTGCATGTTGCACTTCTGAGAAGCTTCATCGGTGACAAAGCAGCAATCATATTCGCGATCCTGATTTTGATGAACAGAGCGGAAGTCATTGAGTACTTTTATCGCACATAGTTCACGGATGATATGCTTCCCGTCACCCGCGCCTTTGACGATGACGACGATGACATTTCTTCCGGGATCAGTCCAGTATCTCAAAAGTTGCGTGACCATCAGGAGTGCTTTCATCTATCTGTCATTCATTGCATTGGGCAAGGCCGAGAATCCCAGCGGTCCCCCATTCCGTCCCAATCACTAGCCGTTATACCACCCATCCTAACATACATGCAAGTGTCCAGCGCCGTAGTATCCAAAATGCACCTCCATAGACGGAACTCCCACGCAGCCATAGCACCACCCCTAGGCCCGTCCGTCCGTCTTGACGGCACAGGCAGAATCCCCCGTCCGGTTTATATCAATAGAACCCCAAGCGCCGGGCACCAGAACATGGACGCGTGCAAGCGTCCTCTTCGTGACCAAAGATATGGATATGGATATGGATATGGATATGGATATTGACATCAAACGCCAGGTATGCCCGCCCAAGAGATGGTAAAAAATAAAATAAAATAAAAGTGTAGATGGCGAACTCGGGACGAACGTCGGCCGGATGAGGATAAGAGAGAGGAGGGGAAAGGGAGCTATACGGTGCGCTCGATAGGTGTGGGACGCAAGGCGGTGCCGCCGGCGGTCGTCGTCGTCGGGAAGAGGGGCTGCTGGCGCTCGGCCATTTCGCGGATGCGTTTTATGAGGTTGCTATGGAGTTATTGTCAGACTGGGTTTTCAATCTCCACCTCATCGCTACGTCTCAACATCCATCTTCACTAAAACATACATCTCCGCTCACGCCCGAGAAAGGAAAAGAAAGAGAGACGCATACGTACTTCACGGGCAACCTCAGCTTCTGTTCCTCACTCATCACGAGCCCGATTTCAAAGGCCCGGCCCCGCCCGTGGTCCTGCAGATGCTCGTGTATGAGCCCGGTGCCGAACTCGGTGCTCGCGCCGTAGATCCTCTGGCTGCAGCCGTCGAAGGTGCAGACCCAGGAGTCTTTTGGCCCGTTCGCCGTGTACGTGGGTAGGGGTGTGGATACGATAGGGGGAAGGAGCGCGGGGGAGGCGGCTTTGGACGAGTTTGTGTCGCGCCAGCGGAGGGGCAGGGCGGGGGAAGCGACAGCGTCCGTGTCGGTGGCTAGGGAGCTGGAAGATGGCGAAGATGGCGAGGATTTTGGCGAGAGGGAGTGGCTAGCGGGGCGTTTCCGCGGGCGCGCGTCTGATGTTGGGTCTGCGATTCTTTTCCGTTTTCCCGGGGAGAGAGTCTGGGTGGGTGTGTCGATCAGCGCGTCGGAGGATTCGTCCTCGCTATCATTATCTTCGTCGTCGTCGTCGGTGAGTATGGGGACATTTTTCTTTCCCTTTCCTTTCCCACGTTTGACGCCTTTGCCGTTGCCTTTGCCTGAGTACTTGCTACTCCTTGGCCGGAGGACGGAGAGCCGCCCTTTTTGCTTGCCCGAGAGACGTTGCCGGGGTGTTGCTGCTTCTGCTTCGTCGCTTGATTCTTCTTCTGAAGAGCTGACCTCTTCTGTTAGCCTACCGTGGTCCTTTCGTGGTCGCAATTCAATGCCCTCTGTCCGTCGGACTTCAGCGGCTGAGAGGTTGTGGCCAGAGCAGAGCTCGTGGTATATAGGTTCGTTAGCGAAGTATTCGATGTTCTTTCGCCGCGGATGTGCCATCATGTAGCATAGATTCTGCGCATGGACCAGAATGACATTACATGCAATTTCTACTTGCTCGAGTTCGTACCGCTTGACTAGGAGCTTCGCGACGCGCTCTATTGTCACGTTGCCCTTGTGCATGGCACCTTGGTTGACTGCCTTTTGCATAAATTCGAATATTGCGGCCGATTCCCACCAGTTGTTGTCTTTCCTAGGCGCATCAGAGGATTTCGTTTTGGGTTTCCCGTTCTCCTTTCCTTTGGCGCGAGTCTTTACGGTCACAACAGAGTCGGCTTTGACGGGGTTCTCGGGTTTAGTTGCATATTTGCCCTCGATGCGGGCTTTTGCAGCCTCGAATTCTTTCTACGATGCGTCAGCGATTCTACCCAACACTCCAAGTCGTAGTGATGGCTACCGAGAATCTCCGTCGGAAGAATTGGTATAGAGGCGTATTGCTCCACCCAAGTCCTTGTGCCCGATTCAAGAAGCACATAATGAGGAATGCGCGGTGTTTGTAGAATATCTCCGCCGCTTCCTCGTGCGTATTACATGTGAATCTCGGGTCTTCGGCGTACTGTGCCAGCTGTTAGCGACCACTGTTCTCATCCCACGTCGCCGACCTGGTTCAAAACTGCATGCCACTCACCTCTTGGAAGATCAGCTCCGCGCTGGGCCCCCCACCTCTCTTCCTCGGCTCGTTATAAATATCAGTAACAAAATACAGAATCTCGACCGCCTGCACCATATCCTGATAAAGTACTTTATAGCTTCTCGAAGGCTGTATTTCGAACCAGCCTGCCTTGCCCAGCGCCCATATCATCATGTCGCCATCGGTCGTCTGCCCGTACGAGTAGCGTGTCACGCCGCGGATTTCGATATCGATTGGTTTAAACGGCTTCTGCACAACTATGCACTGCTATTAGCCTCAGTTCTATCCCTTCCCACCACGACCTGCTCCGTGAGGCACAGCAATGCTGGAGGACTTACGGTACTTCATTTGCGCGCGACTTGGTGTCTCCAGCCGCCCCTCGACTCGCAGTGGTATGTCCGCATACGCGGCGAGCAGGCTCGCGGGTCGCCCATTGCTCGCGTAGACGACTTGCGCGTTGCTCAACGCGAAGATTTCATAGTCGTCCGGGTTGGTGATGGAGGGGTCAATCGGCTTGAGGACGTCGAGCTCCGCAGTAAACATGATGGGCGAGAAGAGAGGGCGTGTCGCATAGTGGTGGCAGCTCTGCGTGGGGAACAACGGTGAAGGAGCGCGCGATGGGTGAGTTTGGCTTTGTTCACAAGGGTAGATCAAGATGCGGGTGCAAGTCGCGTCGGTCTGGTGCCGCTAATATGTCGTGGCGCTGATTGGGCGGTGACGTATTTCAGCCTTATGGCCTCACCAAAGGGAATCCATTCCTTTCAATAATGTGCCTTTACCAGCCACTACATTCTACACACTGGCGAATATCAATACTCACGGCCCTAGCCATGACATCCAAGTAGTTCAAGACCATCCAGTCTTACACAAGACAAATAACAGACGAAACGCCCACGCTCAATGCAGTCATAAGATCAGTCTGATCCATCTCAACCCCAAAAGACCCCAATACGGTGACTAGAATACTGCAAACACGCAGCACATATTCTTCAGTTCACACCAATCTCATGCAACGCCTGCCGCAGGCCAAACCTCTCAACATCACTGCCGACCTTCTTCTTGAACATGCTGAGATCCTTGAGGAAGTCGTTGGCCTCGTTCTGCAGCTCCATGGCTAAGTCGTTGTGATCGCCTTCATCGTACCCTGAGTCCGAGTCATCAGAACTCATGTCTTCATCATCGGGGAGTACGGGGATGTCATTTTCTTTACCCTCGCCCGCCATTCCTCTCTCTGTGCCTGGCTTCGCATACGCGAACTCGCCATTCTCGAGTTCGGGCGACTCCATGGCCATAGGAGGAGGCAACACGATTGGATTCTTCAACTCCCCAAGGGCAAGTGCGAGATGGCGTCTTAGAGCTTCGATCTCGCCCCTGAGCGCTGCGTTCACAGGCCGCAATTCCTCTACTTCGGATGATAGAGCTTTGATCTTGCAGTCCGACAGTTGCTGGTTCTCTTGCATCAGCCGCTGCATCATGGATACCTGTCGCTGGTACTCGTCCAGCTCCGTGGCCTCCTCTCGCTTCCTCTGACTCGCTGCATTGACGCTGACTTGGAGTGACCGTATCTGCTCCTCCATTTCCTTGATCTGCGCATCGCGCTGCGCACTAGACATAGAGTCCTGGTTGACCAATGCACGTGTGCGGATTCGTTTGGCCTGATCTGCGTACCGAAGCGTTGAGAGCGTTTCTTCGTAGTCGGCGGGGGCGATACAGGCCACCATGGCGGTCTTGCTGTTTCCACCCAATGAGTCCTTTAAGAGCCAGGTGAGGACAGAATCGCGATATGGAACCACATCTCGTGTCCGCCGATTCTTGTTTTGCCGCCGCGGGTCTGCCAGAGCAGCAATGACGCGACCGAGGGTAGTAAGTGACTTGTTGATTTGGCCACCCTCCTTCAGGCGTGCGCCAGTGGCTTCTGTGGATTTCGCGCGTTCAGAACCTGCGAGGTCGACGAGGCGCATACGGGCGGTGCGTTCGATCGTTTCGTCGGAGAGGAGAGAGTGGGTGATTTGTTTGAGGCGGATCGTGAAGACGGCGTGGGAGCGTGAAGAAGTGTCATTCATCTTTGTGGCGGCTGTGGTACGGCTCTAAACGGAGTGTCAGTATTTTGCTCCTTCACTATATTCGAGGATGTCATACCATGTCGCCAATCTTCATCAGACGCTCTACGTCGGCGTAGTTCCTCACCGCCGCTTCCGTCAGGTTCTGGACGTAGACGCCCTCCGTCTGAGACTCGCGGATCTTGAGGTATATAGGAGGGGTCGTACGTGGTGTGAGAAGATCTCGCACATGCTCGTTGTACACTTCAAAGTACGAGACGTGCACGTGGTAGTTCGTGTTTGGCGAAGGCTCTTGCTGGATGCGCTCGAAGAGCTCCTCGCACGTTCGCGGAATCAAGCCTGGCTGTTCGGGGGTGCCCATCATAGTATAGCTCTTCCCCGATCCCGTCTGGCCATAGGCGAAGATGCAGGTGTGATATCCGTCGAAGTTGTGGTCGAGGAACTCCTCTCCGAACGAGCGGTAGACGTCTTCCTGGTGGGCGTACTGTGGGTCCTCCATGTCATGGGACCAGAAGGACTTGTCGAAGGTGAATTCCTTGTCCTCGTATATCTTGCGCGAGTTGGGGTTGTCCGAGTCGGCTGGGGAAAGCAGCGTCGTCTTCTGTGTCGCTGGGTCCATGCGGATGAGACATTGCGTGCCCTTCTCCTTTTCTGTTCCATGTCAGTGTCTGTTGATGTCCATTGGGATGTGTGCGAGCCGACCTCTCTTCAAGAATGCCCTGCAGCGCACTACGACCTTGACATTGCCCGGGTCGTCGACGGGCGGCGGCGCGGCCATGAGAGCAAAGGGCTCCGAGGCGCGCAGCGAGGGCGCCGACGCGAACGAGGTGTGTAGGCTAGAATACATGCGCGGGTCCATGATGTCTTCTAGCAGCAGGAATAATTCGTGTCGGAGTTGCTGCGAGCGGAGACGGGAGAAGAGATGCATGCTGCGCTCTGGGGAAGCCGCCGCGCACAGGCCAGTAAACACCCGGTCAACAAAGGAAGGACCGACTCGCCGACGTCACGCCAAGCCGCGCACAGAGAAAATCAGTCGGCGACACGACGAGAGCGTTGATGCGACAACCACAGACTCCACACGGACAGCGAAGCGACTGCAATTGCGACGTGGACGAGATTGATTGCTCCCGACGTGCGCGACAGGGAGAGTTGGACTTTGAAGTCTGCGGAGCGGCTCCGATCGCATTCCTAGCAACCGTTTCTAGGGACATTCCACGGTGGACTTTTCGCTTGGCGCGCAAACCCACCCTTTCACTTATTGGCACACCTCCGCCATGGATGTTCTCGATCTCTTCGATGATGCTGCAAAGGCAGCAGCATTCGAGAGCTACTGGACCAAGCTTCAAAAATCTCGAGACGGAACGACAGACCTAGAAACGCTACGGGTGTGCATCAGACTCCTCCCGCCGGCCGCGAAAGTAAGTAGCAGAAGTACCGGTGGGATTCTAGATGGCATAGGTGCCGGGCCAGATAACAGGGAAATCTAAAGGCAAGTGGCACATTTGGCCTTGTCACTGAAATCCAATGCATGGACAATGACACTATTCCAAGGTGCTCCGCCCAGCACCAGCCTGTCAACTCTGTCGAGCCTAGAATCGATCCCGTCTCTTTGTGCATCCTGCTCAATCAGTACTGACAGTGTGTCAGGATGGATCGCTATATTCTAAGCTTCAAGGTTTCATCGTCGATAGTATTGCCAAAGAGTCAAATGACCCTCAGCGATTATACACTCTCGCCGAGCTTTGTTTCAGTAACCCTGAGCTTGGATGGATAATTTTCGATGAAATTTATCATTACCTAGCCTCGCTTGGCTCTACTCTTGAGCAAGTATCTAATGAGCTAGACCTTGATGGAGCAAGTACCACATCTCAGGAACGAACTCTAAAAGCCTTGGTCTATCTACAACTTCTTCAATGCTCTTACTGGCTCCCTGCGGATATGCCACACTATGTCTCGCCTGCCTTAGTTCAAGTCCTCGTCAATTTCCTAGGCCAAGACGTTCTGGACGATGCAGCTCACGATACCTTATCCGCGCTACTTTCATTGCTAAAAACCCCCATCACCATCGCACATCGCCATGGCGAAGAAAAGCCGGCACTAGATTTGAATCCGGAACAATCGGAATCCCAACAATGTCTGATCGAACAACAGCTTTGGGCCCAACTTCGGGCTCTACCTTCAACCTACTTCATGTCCAGTTCTAGCAAAGTTTTTAGGACGTGGTTTCAATGGGTCTGTCGCGCAGAGGCAAACGGAATAGCGCTGGAAGAAGTCTACGATCCTCTATACTGGTCAAGACTCCAAAGAGGACTCCTAAATGGCTTCGGAGAGCAGCGCAAGTACTGTCTCGGTATCCTCCGCCATTCGTTGCTGGTTACAAGAGGGAATATCACCACCCCGCTGATGACCTTTGAATTTGACCGCCGGTCTACATATCAATACCAGTACGAAAAGTACTGTACGCTGTTTGAGATCATTGTTCTCAATCGATACCAAAACCAGGTTCAGGCATGCTTGCCAGAACTGACGACTCTGCTTGGGCGAGGCTCATTAATATCCTCCGGGTGGCAAACAACACTACTATCTGCGGCTTTGAGTTCTAAAATACAGGACGGTCTTCGCAAAATGATTGGAAGTTGGTATATCGACTACGTTACTCAAGAGCACGGCTCTATTGTTGATCATGCAAGCTTTTTCATTGATGGGTTTCTTCCCTGGGCGACGCAAGGCAGCTTGTTCACTTCCTCCCTGATTTCGTCTCGACAAACCATGACGTGTGTACACGGTGCCGATCTCGTGAATCTCCTAGCTAGGTTCATTGTTTCTTTACCAACGGCGACCGACCGACGGAAGCTGTTCACCGATGTCCTACATTTCGTCCTAGAAAAAGGAGGGAGAATCTTCCAACACGCTATCGTATATTTACTAGAGGGTCTCCTCGATGCCTTCAAAAAGGGCCCCTCATTCGATGAACTGGAAATCGTTGACCTAGAAGTCCTGTTGCGAGTTTCTCGCCTCACGGGTCTACCTGAAATCGCAAGTGAGCTTTGCGTTACCTACTGCGCGGAAATCTGCGATGCTACCTTCTCTCAATCCTCTGTCCAACAACAACTTCCAGGCTACGACATATTGCAAACTAAATTCAAGACTCTTAAAAGTTGTACAACGTATGGCATGAAAGGAGTCAACGGGCAATCTGAATCACAATTAAGCAGTGGTGGTCCATCATCCTTGCCGGAGTTTCTTCAAAACCTCCACGACACACAACACAAGTCACTTCTGGGTGACGCTTTTGTCTCAGCGTGTGCGGATATCGATAAAATCCTAAATCAAGGCAAACTGCGGGGTACGCAGTATAATGAATTGTGTGGCGTGTTGGAGGCTCTTTGGGACGAAGCAGAGAGGCAAGATTTTCGCCGACCAATTGTTGTACAATTACCGCCTCTCTTCTTTCACCAGGCCTGCATACGACTTTGTGTTGAACACGAGTCGCCAAAGACAGAAGCGGACGATGGAAGCCCTTTGACAAATATCCTTACTATTGCCATGCAACAGCTGTATAAATTGGCAGAACGCAGGTCTTATTTATCGTCCGTGCTCGCAACCTCTCTACGCAAGGCATGTCTCTACACTCCACAGATCATGAGTATCCTCCCATTCGAAGAATTTCTTGTGCAATTCATAGAGCATCCACCGATTGCGAAGGTAGAGTTCCTCTTTGAAGTTGCAGCTGCGGAGAAATTGCAACAATATCTACCACATCGGGATTTTGCCTCTTTTTACGGGAAGCGAGAATGGTACGCGTACGCCGCCGTTATCGACCTTCTGAACCGTTTCCCAGACAGCCAACTATATATTGCTGAAAGGGTGATGCATCGGTTGCTCGAACCTTGGGCAAATCAGAATCCACCAATCCCCATCATCAGCAAATGGAAGTCGTCCTTCCAACTCCAAGCTATGCTACTTCTTGCTGAATCGTGCGTCTCAACGTCGAACGCGGAATCGTATCTAGAGTCTTTTACAAAAGCTCTGATGGTTGAGTCATGGCCTCGATACCGCTATCTTCTAGAATGGATCATCGCGCGTATATACTTCAGATGTCCA
Organism: Melanomma pulvis-pyrius CBS 109.77; assembly: GCA_010093585.1. Classification (NCBI taxonomy): domain Eukaryota; kingdom Fungi; phylum Ascomycota; class Dothideomycetes; order Pleosporales; family Melanommataceae; genus Melanomma; species Melanomma pulvis-pyrius. Next base: position 60,195 of record MU001841.1, read on the forward strand.
AGCCATGCCCCACGCATGCTAGAGACTTTGGCAAATTTAGATGAGGGCAGCCCGATACAAGTTGCTTCTCTCATGAAATTAGCCGTTCTAGTCGCCCCCTTCCTCAACTCAGAAGAGTTTACCTTGAATCTCATGACGCAATTGGTGCCCTTCTCGTCGCATCACAAGGTGCAGATTCGGCACGAGGCGCACTGGACCATCCCCATTGTATGGGATTTGGCGACTGAGAAGGGATGGGAGAGTGTGACCAGTAATCCCGCCTTCAGGGCCCTCAACAAGTTTGTGACGAGCCTAGAAAGGTTCAGCCTTCCGTCGTCATCTATTCGAACGCTCAAACTAGACGCAATGTCCGACTACACCGTAACAAATATCTTCCAAGGTCATTACCTAGCGATAGAGGCCCCAGAACGCGAGTTATTCACATATGCGGATATGCACGATCTCTGGACCGAGGACAAAGACACTAGCATGCAGTTTCCAGTTGGCCGTGTGTCACTAGGGGACCCGAAACCGGATCGTGTTATCCCAGTCTTAGAATCCGCTCCCCCGGCTGCGGATACCGATACTTTAGTCGATATTCTGCCAACGACTTTCCAGACGAAATCCGGGATTGATCTCGACTCACTTTTGCCGATCGCCGGTCCACCGTCCGCCATGAGTAAACGTCCCGCTAGCGTTATTCTCGTTGCCTCCCTCATAGACAATCCCACCAATTTGGGGGGACTGAGTCGCATATCAGAGTCATTTGGCCTAGAATCACTGTACATCAGCGACATAAGACAAACCTCTCACAAAGAATTCAAAGCCACGAGCGTGACCAGCGAAAAGCACCTTCAGATCCACGAACTCAAAGTCGCTGACGTACCCGCCAAGCTCGTTGAATGGAAGCGAAGCGGATGGACGGTTGTCGGAGTGGAGCAGACCGACCGAAGTGGGATCTTGGGGACAGAAGCAGCGATTGCGCAAAATGACACCGATGAACAGTCTAGGGGTGCGAGAGTCAAAGGAAAAAGTAGCGATGGCACTTTACCGAGGAGATGCATCCTCGTGCTCGGCAGTGAAAAGGGTGGCATCAGTTCAGAGGTTTTGGCTTCCGTGGATCGCTGTGTGGAGATCAAGACTACGGGCGTGACGAGGAGTTTGAATGTGCAGACTGCGGGCGGAATTGCGGTGTATGAGTGGTGGAGGGAGTGGGGTGGGCAGTTGTGAGAAGTTGTATGTTGCCAGGTAATTCAAAATATTACTTATTTCTACCACATGTTGTGTTGTGATGTGTTGTTAGTTATTAGTAAACAAGCATGGATGGCAATACTGTGGACTGATAGATAAAGGGGGCGGTATAGCATGAGAAGGGTCTTTTTGACCCGGTGATTGGATCGGGTCCCTAGTATCACGCTCGACCGGCGTTGATAGTCATCTTGCGCGGCACGCCACATTCGTATCCAACCCAACAAAAGCATTTTCCGTATCTCCTCCCCTCGAAACAACGTCATTAGACCGTCCGTGGATTGCATCGTTGATCTCCTCTCACATCAGTGAAAAGCCCTGACTCGCACGCTCCAGCTCCGCCGCTTTACACTTCTCGCTCCTTCTACTTCCCTCCTATGCTTATATTGCTCCAGATCCCTTTCCAGTCTTCTCGCTGGTGTTTTGCCTGGCCTGAGGCTCCTGGGCTTTGGCGAACTTCGGCGTGCTGAACTTGCCCCGCAACCTCCGTATCGCGAGTCGAACATCGAGAATGCAGCTTAGGGTGCGCTGAAACGGGCGTGACGGCGTGCTGGCCGTTAATTTGCTTCTTACTGGTGGCGGGGTTAGGGGTGGATGTGGGTATTGGTGCGACCTGAATTGCCGGAAACTTTGCAGTCTAAATGAAAGCATTAAGGGTACATGATTCTTCGTTTTAACTCATCATTATATCTAGATATCTTGACATGCTAGGAGCTGGCAAACGACTTACCTGTATTTTAAATCCGACCCCCTGAGATCTCCTTGAAGAGAGAAATCATGCCCGTTGTGTTATCCTACATAGTATCGAGAGCCTGCAAGGTGAAGTATCCCAAGGTTTTTAGAAACTTGTTTAATTCACATCCCTTACTACATTACGATGATCGCTACTATAAACACCAGCCTCGTGGACTTTAGGTAGGACTGGATAGCCTGATGCCTTCCACGACCTTGCTTTTGGTTCGTCGACACTACTTTCTACTCCCTTACTAGCTCTGCCCTCGGGTTCCGCTGCAGTCCTCCCGTGGAACGCATCCATTGGTCTCAACTGCAAGAAATCAATCCTGCCCTGTTCGTCCTTCTGTTTATCAGGCCTAAACCGGCGAATGTGATCAAAGTTCTACATTTTTCTCCACTTCGCACTTACTCTCACGTATCCAGATATGCTCCTTCATCTGGGAAGTAGTTGAAATCGCCAGCAAGAAACACTGCGAGGTCATCACCACCCCACTGTCCTTGGAGATGCTTGATTGTCCCCAAGATGATCTCGATTACTTTAACTCTGCTCACGGAGCCCTCGTTCTCCAGATGACTATTAAAGGCTAGAAGCCGTTGGCCGGTAGATTTGTGCTCGAAAACGGCCAGCGTGGATGCTACCAGCGTCCCAGCGCTTACTAAGCCATCTGGAGTGGGCTTAAAAAAACTGTTTCGAAATGCAGAAGGCTGTGCCAGAGAAATGGATAGATAATCAGGCTGTATTCTCCTTTCTTCTCGCCATCATTACAACGAACTACGACATAGCCCCAGATTAATACATTTCCTAACGTTGTTAACTTGGGGTTTCTGTTGATAGGCAATTGAGTCCATCCAAGTCTTCACTAGCTACTCATGAAGCACCTCTTGCAAGCAAACAAACGCCATACTATTGCTAGATACATCACTTGGGAACCTCGTCTCATATGTTACTTCGTCGAGGAAGCGCAATGTTTTAGCTCGTTGGTGAAGAATTCACTTTCCGTATTTCAAATACTGAACATCAAGAGACGGATTGAGAGAGGCTTAGACGGAACGTGAGGACTTGAAGGGAGAGAAAAAGGTACGAAGCAGTGGCTGAAGAAGATTCAGAGTTGTATTGGATATGAAAATCGAGTTCGAACTACGCCGTCATTTCTAGCTCGGCGAAAGAGTGCTAAGGTTCATAGCGAGGTTGCTGCCTGGTGTCTAAATATTGCTGTCCTGGCGAGCCCCCACGCGGCATGTATAACTTGAGTAGTCTAATGTCATCAAGCGAACTATATATCCAAATTAAATAGCAGCTATCCTACTAGAGGCGATTCTGACAATTTCAAAATGTCGTTATAGACATGAACTGCGTTCATAAATCATTATCCCCAATTTTGCCTCAAAGCAGTCGTGATGTGAAAAACGAACTCGTGACTCAAACCATTTCAACCGCTTCCGGAGAGTGCTCTTCTCTGTACTCACAACCTCTCAAACACCTTCAAAACCTCCTTCGCGGTACTGGCCGCACTCTGCGGATTCATCCCCGTCACGACCCGTCCATCCGTGACGAAGAAGTCGTCCCAGACACCATCAGCGCGGACATCTACAGTTCAAAGTCAGTCCATGATCTTCAAATACACAGCGAACCAACCAACAGGGAGTGGTGAAGAAATGTAATGGAAAGGAAAATCTTACAAGTCGCCCCCAGCTCCTCGGCAATCTCATCAACAAGCTTCTCATCCCACTTCCTCAGCGCATCCAAAATACTCATCTCGCTCTCCGCCTGTGTAGTGAAACCTGTGATCTTCTTGCCAGCAATGATGGGTTTCCCAGCTGCGTCGTTGATGCCAGGGAAGATGGCGGGGCCATGGCAGCTATATGTGTCAGTGCCAGTGTAGCCAAAAGTCGAGAGGAGAGGAGTCAAAAAGGGATGAGAATACGAATTAGGGAAACATACACTGTCGACACAATTCCCCCCGCCTCATAGATAGCGGATGCAATGCTCTTCAAGTCCTTTGCATGCGGGTAGTCGATGAGCGCCGCATGGCCCGCCGAAGCGTAGAACACACCGTACTACACCACCACCTGTCAGCGCGCACCAACCCCCTTACCACTCGCCACCCCTCTTTTCTCACATACCTTGCTCGCGTCTACATCCCCCGCCTTCAGTCCCGAATCCAGCTTCCTCCGGAACAAACTCGTCTTGTCGTCGTATTGCTTCCGCTCGTCCTCGGACAGGAACCCGGGCTGCAGCGACAGCCAGTCTTCGGTGTACACGCCCTTCTCGCTGGCAAGATCGACGTCGAAGCCCGCGGCCGTGAAGACGTTGAAGGGGTGGAGGGCTTCGCCGATGAAGACGCCCGTGGTGTGGCCGCCGCCTTCGAAGAGCTCGGCTTTGGCGCTAGTGATGGCGATGAGGGCGCGGCGGGGTGGTGACATTTTGGTAGCGGTGTTGTGGATTGGGTTGAGGGTGTGAAAACTTTAGTGGAAGTCTGATAGTCTGTTGGAAGATGTCTGACTTCGATACCGAATAGACCGGACTCGATACCACTCCCCTTTATATCCCTCTCGTGTGGTTCTCTATCTCCGCGGCCATATCGCCGTGCCGATGTCTGCATATACTGAGCTGTCGGCACATGTCTACGTAGAGTGTCGACTACATTCTGGTTGCAAATCCTCCCTAGATACCGAGTATCCCCAGAACGGGCTAGCCTAACCTGCAGCATTTCCCCGATTGAGAAAACGCTCTGTAATCGTTTTCATGATTATGTAACTCCATTCCGTAGTCTTCGTCTCCAACCGCCAATCAGAGGAGGAAGCGGAGTACGCACCCTTCTAGCGGAACCGTTCCGTCGGCTACTAAAACAAGTCTCCATACCAGTAAACTAATAAACCGATACGCCTTTACCATTCTCCACGAGTTTGAATTTGAAATACTAGGAAGCCTTGGAGGGATGATTAATGGAAAGCGTGCTGATTCATTCCCCTCTATCTCCGCAATTCCAACACGTTGTCTGCAGGCGCAGCTCGGGAACCCCACCGCTCGACATGTGCGCCAGCCCTTCGAGAACAGTTTCTCTTCCAGACGCCCTGATGCAGTTACCTCGACTCCATTCCCTTTTCTGATTGGACATGGCGTCCTTGTTTACATCGCTGCCGATACGGCGAAGATAGGCGACGGCATGCATTCTTGCACACCAAACACCTCTAGACTGGGCTGATTGTATTGGTCAGCGCTGCCCATGTCAGGATTCCCCTGGCGTTATGTCTTCTTACGTGGAAGCCGCTGCACGATGGTGTCATCTATCTCCTGTTAACTCCAGTGCTCTCTATCATTCTGGTAGTTTCGGCATCTCAAATGTTTGGCATGGGAAGGTGGGAGATGCTGTATTGGTAAGCTTTTCAAGGCAAGGCCGAGGACTTCCCGTTTAGGTAGCAATTTGGAGACGTAGGACTTGAAAAAGCCAATTGAAGTAAACTCGCCAAGCACATTAGATTTTAAGTCTTGATTTATATAGCAATCGCATTCCAGATTGTTTGACCGTGTCAAAGGATCCCTCTGCTATTTCCCCCAGTTTCACCTCCTCTCCTCTGCAACTCCTTCGTTTTTTCCCTTTTTTCTTTTTTTTTGGTGAAGATTATATTGTGGCCAATTTGTGAGGTGCTAGTGTGTTTTCTAGCGGGGTATTTTACACCTTGACGTGCTCAACGTGAGCACCAGCCTGCTTTTCGAATCCTGAGGTGGCTGCGCCGTCGTGGTCGAATTTCTCCACGTCGATGCGTGCGACCTCGGCCTCGTCACCGTCGAAGATCTTGGCCACCTCTTCGAGAGTTGGTCCGCGGGTCTCGACGTACAAGAAGCAGACGAAGAGGAGTTCGAGGAAGATCCAGACCTAGATATGAGTTAGCAAAGGCATTATAGTTGATGATTGAGAGAGTTTGCTTACCGAATAGATGGTGTAGAACTTCCAGGTCGGCTTCAAGTGTTGGAAACCGAGCGGGTTGACATATTGGTTGATGGTGAGCGCAGCCTGAACCCAGAAGTTCATGACCATGAGACCCTTGGCTCGGATCTTGAAAGGCAGGATTTCGACGGTGTAGGCAACGAGAAGACCGGACCATGCAAGCGCGTACGAGACGTTGAAGATCCATATGAAGGCGATGACGGCGCGGCCGGCGGCTGCGCTTCCCTTCTGCTCTTGTTGCGACGAGGAAATGGTCCACAGGATGAAGCAGACACACATGCTGGCGGTGGCAGTAATGAACAGCGGGCGGCGACCCACTCGATCAACCAACATGGCGCAGGATACGGAGACTATGAGAGACAGGATTGTGAGACCGCCGTTGAGACCGAGTTGTGTGTCCGCATCGGTGATTCCAATAGATTTGTAGACATCAGTGGCGTAGTATGATACGAGACCGTTGCCAGACCACTGAGAGAAAAGACCCAGGGAGCAGAGGAGCATCAGTCTGTACCTGTTTCCCTTGGTCTTGAAGAAATCGAGGTAGGATGAAGACTTGGTGTACATGAATTCGAGGCGGAGAGTCTCCTTGATCTCATGGTATTCGAATTGCACTGTGGCGTTGTTGATGTCGCCATTGGCGTGATATTTTCCGAGAATGTTGAGGGCTTCCTCGTTGCGGTCCTTGGAAATCAACCAACGCGGTGATTCGGGGATAAAGAAGATGAAGGTGAGCTGGATGATGGAGGGAAGGGCCTGGGTCAGGGCCGGAATGCGCCAGCACCAGTTGTTCTCGATTCGTTTGGTACCGAAGGTGAGCCAAGTGCAGATAATGGCTCCCACGTTCCAGAGACAGTTGTAAACGGCGGTGACACGACCTCTGTGCTGGGGATGGCAAAGCTCGGCGAGCAGCAGGGGAGAGGACAATTGAGCGAGCGAGTTTCCGAAACCCATGAAGAAGCGACCAGCCATGAACATGGAGAGGTTCTTTGCTGCTCCCTGTACGGCGGCACCGACAATCATGATCACACATCCACCACCAATGGCCCATTTTCGGCCGAAGGTATCGGCAATGAATGGGGTGACGGGCAGAGAGGCAATGGAACCGAGTGAGTATAGAGCAGTCAATATACCGAGCTGAGAGCCCTGTGGGTTTCCAAAGTACTTGGTGAAAGGATCGAGGATACGGAGGTTGTTCAACATGGATCTGAAAACTGTCAGCTAATTACCTAATTAGGGAATTTTGACAAGAGCATACCCATCGTATCCCGTGGTCGCAGAAGCGATACAGATGATGAATGCATAGAAGTAGAGCTTCCTGAGCCCAGGATCCGATCTCCAGTGCACCGGCGCCAGGTGAGGAGCCTCAGCCTGCGCAATCTCGACCTCCGTCTTCTTCATGACGGGTACTGCCTTGACCATGGTGAAGGACTCGTGGGAGCTGTCTCAGGGATCGAAGTGAAGAGTGGTTGTCAGACAAAGACAACCGGGAAGCTGCAGTGTAGAAGTAACTGCGAGCTGAGCGATGGAGTGTGCAGATAGATATATTGGCGACGTTCACGGTTCGATTATATGTTTCCTGGGACGATAGTACCTGGCTGCACGGGGTGGTCCATGCTGCCAGTGCAACGGTCCAGCGGACCGGTTAATTGTGTCTAGCATCGCGTACTCTGAGCGGCATCGAGGCCGTAAGGGGTAGAGTGTACGGCAATATGTCCAAAAGGCAGAATAATAGCGCTGTTAGTCGAGCGTCTCGAACTAGCAGCCACACAGGTGACTGCGAAGATGGCTGGAGGGCCGTGTGCAATTATCCGGAGTGCGGCACGACGAGCCGGGAGGTTTGGCTGAGTATCGAGTACATGGACGTGCGTCTTGTTGAGCGGAAGCAATCAAGGCTGCACATGGGAGCGAAAGGACCGCCAACCCGGTACTGGAGAGACGAGAGCAAATGGTGGACACATTCATATCGCCTAGAGTGTGGTGGGATGAGATCTCGACTTCTAGAAGGTGGTACAGATTGCATCGAAGCACCGCCGCTGCGATCTGGGAATCTCACACCGGGAAAAGGCGACCATAGACAGGCACCGCGTGCATGGGTGTTTAGCTCGAGATGAAGGGGAATGCACGACATCCAGGGCTGGAGATGCGATTTGGAGCGATGCCTGGGACTGAGCGATGGGAATGAGGCCTGAGGTCGGCCTGAGGTCGCCACGGCGAGGCGTTGGTGTTGGAGTTGGGTCACGGGTTCTGATTCGTGGTTTCATTTCCCCACGGGATTCCGCGGGTTAGCGGAGATGGGTCTAACGCCACCACCACCCCACCGCTCTCCACCATTCATCAGGACGAGAGGACGGTCCATGACTCCAAGACTTTCTTCTCCGACCTATTTTCATTCTTCAATCTTGCGCTGAGCATGCCCATCGCTTGCCGCTGGCGCGTGTCTAGGCCAGCCTCCCGTGTCATCAGCTTCCCGCGACTCGGACCCGGACTAGGCATTTCACGCCATTAGCCGTGGGAAAAAGGCCCATTGGGACTCCAGAGATATCCAGTAGATCCTCCCGAACGAGTAGCACGCCGGCATCTGCTCGGTGCCATTCGAAGCCTGCCCGCTTGCATGTGGCGTTGGGCCAGCCGACCTCCCGCCTCGTCACGCCAGCAACACCAACACACGCCTTTCAGCCAAGCGATCAATTCGATGATGCCATCTTCGGCGCCTCATGATTCTGTTCCGACATCACGTTTGGACTTTGGGCTTCGAACATATCGTCCAGCAAAGCCATGAGACGAAGTTCCGGCGCCCACGGGCTCTTCTTCCGCGTGGCGTGTGCTCTATCAACGTGGCAGGAACCGAGATCTCATGATAGCGCCCCCTTCCCAATCATGCAACAAGAAAGCTCCCTAGCTCTTACATCAACACGGGAGTTCGCATGAATGCGGGGGCGGAGCTCTGGAGATCTTATCGGACCTCATCGTTGAGCTCAGTTTGTCCTCGTTTCGATGCTTTCTCATTCCCTCCTTGGGTCCCTGCACTTGTTAGCCTGCCAATGACTGCTCAATTGAACACTACAGCTGCAACTGCGTGCAGCAGTCTCAATGGTCTCGAAATGCCCACGCCAGGGAACACAAACCGGGCAGAACAGAGCTCCAAATCCCAGTCTTCGATCTTCACGCCGAATTACAGAATTCCAACTAATCGCGATGGCTTTCTCAACGGCGACTTACTCACGTCACGGATATTCGAAGAGCGGCGAAAAGGTATTTTCAGTTACAAATGTAGTAATTGACTAGTCCATCTAGCAAATTCAGGCCTTGACATGTGGACCTAAACCCCTGGCTGTACCTTCACAAATTTCGATTCGCCACTCACGACACCGCTCGCCTGCCTCACCATGCTCCACCTCACTTATAATCGGATTCTCTTGACAACCCAGAGCAGACCACGCATTGCCATTTCACCACGACTCCTCTCCTCCCCCTTGACAACGGTCTTGTGTTCCTGGTCCCTGCCGGCTTCGTAGTGCCAGACAAGATCCATACGCTAGTTACGACCGCCCTCATAGATCTCGCACCCGAAATTGCGCCAGTCGCTCTTGTTCAAAACAGAGTCGCACTTGTCGCTCCTGATGTATCGCATCAACAAACATCCCTACATTTGAAAAACAGAGTTAGTAACCTTGTCAAGTGGGTTTATTGGATAAAAGCCGTCAGTAGACTTACGGGCCAGCATGTCTCACTTGCCTGTGTTTAGGTTTTGATCTCGGAACTCGTTGCTGTTGAACAAAGCAACAAGGAAGGGGTCGAGGTTTCGTCGCATTTTGCAGCGCGTGTCTGTTAGTCTGTTTTGGGTGTGGGTGTGGGTGCGGATGTGCTGATTGTCTGTTGTGTGCGTATGCTGATAGTCTATTGCGTGTGTGCTTCTATTGACTCTAAGAGGCCCTCAGTAGCAGGTCAACCAAGTCTTCATATACTCGCCCGCTCATGTTCAAGACATAGGTCTGTGGGTGTCTTACAGCCAAAGGGCCTCAAGGTGGACACAAGACAACCTACTCAGGTCGGAAGCTGAAGCCTGAGACTCTCCACTGTCTACTTTTGAGCCTTATCTTGATCTCGCGCAAAAGATTTTTGGAAGGGATCTGACATTGCAGCTGCATGCACCAAGCGTACGAAGGAGAGGGTATACTTGACACAGTGCACCTGAGGCACCTCGAGCGTCAAACCCAGCATTCTGCTCTTCAAGTAAAATTCGACAGCATTTAATGTATGCTAACAAGTACAGCTGTACATCTGTTTGTCTTTGGTGCACATCTCCAGCCTGTCGCTTCTTTTTTAGTGACTAGTCTTAGAAGTCGCTCCGCCGTATTTTCAACCCCTCGAGTGGCCTGACCCCTGATACATGTTCATACCTCATTTTTCCCCGTCGCATAGCTCCAGCCACCCGTCAGGCTCGTCTCAATCATAGCACCAGACAAAATTCATGTCCCGCATGTCGTTATACAAGCTCGAACCTAATGCAGGGCAAATTTTCACGACTACTATATTTGCTACAAGCGCATATCCGATCTTTGCCGCCGTTCTTGTCGTTTACGTACGTAAGTAGTGGTGACAGATCCAACTATGTTGAGGCGTGTGCATATAATCACCTCGCGAGCTAAGTGTTCATTCAATTAGGGGTTGGTCGCAAGAACCTTTCCTGAGGGCAGCAAGTACCTAGGACATAAGTTATATGTCCATCTCTTTTTTTACCTTCATCTTCGCCACTCTATGCTGTTTTCTTTTCGTCTTTGCCGTTATGTCTGAGCTATAGCTATGGTGGTCCTAGACAGCAGTATAAACTTTGGAAAGTTCGACTCGATCAAGCCACTGTGTGCCGCTCCCTCCTTCCCTACCGTAGACTTGAGTACGCGTATTTTAGCTGGACTGTTAAGTTGAGACGACATATCGCACATATCGGCTTAAGAGCTAGCTTCGAGGAGTACAATTTAATTCGAGTATTTCCCGGTCTTTTGGTACATGGCATCTCTTCATGGACGGATGAAAACGTCCCACCGTGTAGAAAAAAATTCTTCTATTCTAGTATGTTTAATACCCAATCGTCGAATTCAGATCTCAGGGTATCCAAGTATCTCCCAAGACATTGCAGTCTAAACGATGGAAGATATACAACGCACCGAATTGTCGGGCACAGACCGTTCCCTTCTATGCTTTGCGCTCGAAACGCCATCTACAACAATCCCAGTCCACGCTCTAAACCCCATTCTATTAATGCGTCCTCGCCCACTCTCTATACCAATCCAAGCACTCCGCATTCGCCACACTCGCACTCGTCTTGACATTCAAGCCGCACAGGATCTGCTTAACCGCGCCTTCGACCCTACTCAAGTCAGTACCAGCCATCAACGCCAACACCCATAGATAGGACGACTTACTTCTTCCCGTTGGTGGTAACCGGGATCTCAGGACACTCGTCCACGACGCCGGGCATATGTCTCGCGCTCAGTGCCTTCCGCACCGCAACTTTAATCCGGTCGACAAGTGCCCCCGAAAACGTCCTACCCTCCGCCATCTTCAAAAACAGACACACGGTCTCGTCGGAATCCTGTTCTCGGCGCCGCCCAATGCACAGAGCGTCAGCGACGTCGTCGGCAAAGTGCTCTAGTAGTACGTTATAAATCTCTGCGGACCCGAACCTAACGCCCGCAGGTTTCAGGATGCCGTCACTGCGCCCGAGCATCCACAGGCCGCCGGTCGCGGGCTCGAAGCGCACGAAATCGCCATGATGCCATATCGGTTCCCGGCGCACGTTCTCGAACTTGTCGAAGTAGCTACTGCGGTATTTCTGCGCGCCGTCCGAGCCCCAGAAGCAGACGGGCTGGCAGATGAAGGGCTTTGTACAGACGAGATCGCCGGGCTCGCCCGTCGATGTGATATCCTGGCCCGTGTAGTCGTACGCTTTTATCGCCATGCCCAGGCCCGGGCCTTGGATCTCGCCTTCGTAGACGGGGAGGAGCGGGTTCGGCGCGCCGAAGAGCGAGATGATGTCTGTGCCGCCGGTGATGCTGCCGAGGTTTATCGACGCGGGAAACGAGGCATATACATATGAAAAGGTCGAGGGGGCTAAAGGGGAGCCAGTCGAATACACGGCTTCCATGGTCCTTAGCGAAAGCCCCGCGGCCTTGGGTGATACGGACTTTTGCTCTAGGACCGAGAGGTACTTGGCGCTGGTACCGAAATGCGTTATCCCTACTTCGTCGATGAGGCGGTGCATTGTGAGGTCATCTGGGACGGATGTAGAGGGATCTGAAGGGGAAATATAGCGGAAAGGGGATCCGTCGTAGAGGACGATGGTGGCGCCGGAGGCTAGACCGGAGACGAGCCAATGCCACATCATCCACGTACAGGTGGTGAAGTAGAAGAGCCGCGACTGAGGTGTGATGGAGCAGTGGAGGATGTGCTCTTTCTTGTGTTGGAGTAGCGTTCCAATGGCCCCATGGACGATGCATTTCGGCGCGCCGGTCGTCCCGGATGAGTAGAGGATATATACGGGGTGATCTGGGGGAAGGTATTTGAAGATCAGATGCGGTGTGGTATGAAGGGATGTGAACGTGGCGTAATCGTAGGCTTTCCCTTCAGCCACTTTGATGGCTACAATATCGACTTCTACAGAAGCCACAGTGGGAAAGACTACGACGGCCTTTAGAGACGGAAGCGCAGAGGCTATTTCGACGACTTTTGGGATCACAGGATGGCTTCGTCCATTGTAGAAGGCGGCATTATCTGCGAAGAGAAGAGAAGGCTCGATCTGCTTCAACCGCTCCAGAACTGCATGCACTCCAGTGTCTGGACTGACGGCTGTCCAAATCCCCCCCAAGGAAGTGGCGGCCAGCATTGCCACTATAGCATTGGCATGGTTCGCGACGTACCCGGCAACTCGATCTCCCTCTTTCAGCCCCAGAGCTATCATCCCTGCCTGGCATTGCCTGACTCGCTCTCGCAGCTCGCTCCATGTCACCGTCTCGCGCGTAGTCTCGGTCGCAGCGACGATGGCGGGACTCTCGGGATCGACGTCTTGCGAGGGAAACAGCAAATTCTCGGCGAAATTAAGCGTAGCGCCCTCGAAGAAAGCCGGTCTGGGGAACATGGGCGCTTCCTCATCAATTACCTAGCCCCTGTCAACGAACGTTTGTATATTCGGGCTGATGTCGCGATGCTCACCCTCATTGCCTGGCTCTGCGCCCGGACGCCGACATATGTCCACAGGGTGCCCCAGAACTCTCCCACTTGATCTATGCTCCACCGGTGCAGCTCCTCGTAGTCTGACAACCGCAGGCCGTACTTTCCATTCACGTGTTCCAGGAATTTGTACATGGCCGTCGACTGCGGGGAGGGATGTTGCCACAGCAGTTTCGGTGTCTTGGACGTGCCATTGGCGCCATTCGCGGCGAGGCTGCTCGTTCCATTCATCATGACGGCGGGCGTGGGAGCGAAGTGTTTGAATGTTTTTGTTTTGTTCGAAAAGTCACACCGGACGGATATCGAAGGCATTGCGTCCTCACGTCGGATCGGGTCCCCACTTATATTGTTCGGCTTGCCGAGGCTGCTTTCCGAATGGGGTTTAACGCACGGGATCCGAATCATCATCGCCGACGCTCGTCTCGCGAAGCTCCGGCTTTCTCTCTTCATCATTGTCCGAGCCCTTCCCCATCTCTGTGGCTGCGTCAATGACTTGTAGGCTCTCTTTTGCGGAACTGGGAGTTTCCCTTGGTCCCGAGCATATGATGAGCCTAGTTTGAACAGCGGAATGGTTCCGTTGTATATCCCAAATGGTTCCGCCCGTTCCGTTCTGTGTCACGAGTGGTTCCGCTCATTCCGTTGTATGTCATGAATGCTTCCGAGAATTGTTTGTCTGTACTTCCCACCGTGATCCTCGTGAGCCACATTGCATTCCTGAGTTTTCTTCCCGCCAGCATGCGTTTGTTCATCCTCTTGTGTTTAGTAAGCTATAATTGCCCCGAATAGAGAAAAAGGATCATCAACAGGGGCTTGTAAGATCATCTTTACAACTATTGGGTCAAAGATAATCTAGACATCAACGGGAACTAGGGGAATAGGTTGAAATGATAGTCTTGTGTGTAAAGAAGCCCTAGTACCTCCTATACATTAAATATATGTGGCCTGAAGATACGTACTTGAACAGTGATCGCTCACTACATGCAACATAACATGAAAGGATGATTATTCGGAACACCAGTTAAAGGCCCCCTTGTCAACTCATTCACATATTATTCACACGCGATTATCATAAAGGGGACTTATTCCAACAAGGCGACACCGTATTTCAATCCAAGTAGTCTTTTCACGCCCATTTCCAGGGAACACTTGTGCGATTTATACCTCCATTACTTCCCGCACCGTGAAATCTAAGGAAATTTCTAATCCATCAAATACTAGTGTCCGTAGAGCGATCCCTCCACAGCCACTTCATTAGCACCATCCACCGCTTTTGGGAGTCGCTGAACTCTAGATCCCGCGTAACCCACCCCATGTCTAGCGGCACTCTCCAATCTACCTTCATCAGGCCTCCAGGACAGCAATTCTGCCTTACAACCTCGCCCTCTCCAACTAAAGCGTTGCCACTTCCAACCAGATGCTCCTTCGGCTGGCCAATCGAAGTCAGAATTTCGGAATACAAACACGACTTGAACGCGGGAGATGCCAAGTCGTCAAATGCTATGTACGGCCCGTTCAGAGCCGCGAGCACAATGCCGGTGACTATGAGGTGATTCAAGAGCAAGTAGCTTGCCCGCGGCGGCGGATTTCCCGGTCCAGACTCGGCCGTGAGTTGGGGCTCGAATTCGCGGAACCAGCGTTGCAGACGGGCGAGCAAATCCGTCTTCTTGGCGAGGATGGATACGGCCTCGGAAGACGTAGTAAGCTGGGACACTTCATCCAAGAAGTACAAAGTATCCACCGAGATCGGAAGCAGTGCTTTGCGACTACTGTGCAGCAGAACTTCGAATTCGGAATTCGACGTGCCTTTGCCGCTACTGTCTTCGCCGGGGACACTAGAATCGTGTTTGACTGCGGGGAAGGGCGCCGAAAAGAGGCTGATGACGAAGGTGTCAGGGAGCAACAGGCCGAATTGGTCGGCTCGAATCAGATTGCCCTTTTCGTCCAATCGCGGCCTCGCACGGCACTCATGCATGATCCTGAGGCCACGTATCAGGTGCATCAGCATAGCCAGATAGTTGTTCTGGATGCCCTCGATGGCGATAAACTGTCTACAGCAGATGAGGGCCACCTTCCGAGAAGCCGTGTCCGGCTTTCCCAGCCTTTCTGCAAGATACACCATGGCCTTGCTGTACTGATGCAGCGAATAGGAAAAATCGGCCGTGCTTCGCGGATTCTGTATGGGCTCGCCGCGAATCCCCGCAAAGGTAGCTGCCAGGGAGCCCATGGCGACGAGCGCGTGCCGGACCGCGGGCTCGGAGATGCTCATGTGCAGAGACTCCTGTGCCACTTCCTCGTACCCGTTTTTGAGCCCGTGGCTGTCCTTGAACCTCCAGTATTGACTCAGCACCTCGATCTCGCCGCTGGTGCCCGTGAAAGCGGCAGGTCTGAAACTCGACTCGGAAATGCGCGGCATGATGGCGAGGCTCGATGTATTTTGCGGTTCGTAGCTCTGCTGTCGGATCTCGAAAACATAGCCATCGCAGATTCGGCCTGTGCCGACGCACTTCTGACATTCGGGTTTGCCCTCGTCGCACTTGATCTTCCGCACCCTATTCGATCGTTAGCCTGGTCAATGGGAATTGCAGGATCTCGGTACACCGGGTGCAAGACTAACCTGCAGGTGAGACACCCTGTTTTGACCTTTGGTTTATGCGGCCTAGTCTTCCGAGCCGGAGGCTCGAAATGATCCGCCGTGCCAGACATTGCGAATGGGCTGGGTTTTATACCTCTTTTTGGTCCGAATAGCGAAGAAATACGGAGCGAACTAGCGAATGAGACTGCTACGCTTGTACCAAGGATGCGAGCTGATATCTGCCTTGAGTTTATTCTCCACTTCCCCACCGAAATCAAGCTTCTATAAGCTTACCTATTTCCTAGATCTTATTGAAAGGATGATTCGCTCCGTATTATGATATTCTGGAGTTCCGTTGTCAAAGGATCCCCAGAGAATAGGATGGGAGTTGAGGATTGTGGCTCAACCTATGTTCTCTTGAATGTCTTGGACCAGTCGTGGCCCCAACATTAGTCTGGCCTATTCGGTTTCATATTTCTCCCGCCATTGGCTAGCCCATCGGCTTCTATTCGCAAGCGTTGTGGCTTGTGATGTCCCTCTATGGGGCGAGGAGCGAGCTAGCGAATCGCTTCGGACTTCGCTAAGCATGGATGTATGGCGTTTGGCACGTGACTATGCTAGATTAACCTTCCAGGATGGACTGAGAACGTTGTGAATAACAGGGCTGTTGTGGCTTTGCCCTTGAACGCTTAAAGGATCTTCCTTCTCTTCTCGAAGAGAAAACTGGGAGGATAGTAGAAGTATATCCCGCCAACTTGTTTTCATCAGAAAAAGCGGTGCGGACTTCATTCTTGAGCTTGGATGCTCAGATAGTTTTGAGAGTGGCTCTACTGTGCCATAATTTAATGCGCTGTGCGTCGGGGCGTAAAGCTCTACTCCGTTGAAATTGTTTTTGGTGTGGCGCATCAATGCCCAAATTACTAGGAGAGACGCCACATTCTCATTGAGCAGGCAAAAGCTTGGAATTTTGCTCACTATTGTTTCAGAGTGGATAGTAGCTTGTTGGATGTACGCGAAATACATCATGGCAGTGTACTTCGGCAGAAGTGTACCTTAGTAATGTACTCAAAAGATATCATGGCAGTGTACTTCGGCAGAAGTGTACATTAGTAATGTAACTCTGGAGCGGACAATGATGGCTAAGCTTGACTGAATGACGCGGGAGCGACGCGTACATGCTAGAACTATATTTTCTTGTGTAATCAAAAAGGGTGACGCATTGAGAGGCTTAGATGGAGAATCTGGGATTTACGAGGTCCTACGACATTTGTATGGCTAGCGGCTGTAATGGCTACAGTTATGACAGAAGGGAGGGATATAGAAGGCTGGTGGGTAGAGTGCCATGAAAGACGTGGTCAAAAGACAGTACAAAATTGATTTCACCATGTTATAAATCTAACCCAACCTCGGTCCCCCTTCTCAGTAGCTCTCACGTTCTTGTATTCCACCTTTGCGCCCGTCGTGCCAAGATATTCAATGTCTACGTTTCTTATCCGCAAGAACTCCGGCACCTCCTCTCCAAAGGCGATGTCCTCTCCCAGCTCTTCCTTTGCGCTCGCCTGCTCTAATACCAGCGCCTCCCACGCGATTCGGCCCGCGATCGGACCATCCCAAAACCCTTCTCTCCGCGGGTGCTCCATCATCATATGAATAGCTCTCAGTCTCAGTGCAGGAGTAGATGCCTGTTGTGCAACCCACCAGAGGGCAGCCAGCACCCCAAATGTGAAGGAGAACACGGGCCGTTTGGGTGATGGAGGTGGAGTTTGCGATATCCAGCGTTTGGTGTTGCCCTCATGGACTGGACTTTCTGGTTCCGTGAGCCGGTCGGACACTTCTAAGTGTTCGTCTTGCCAACAGTTCACCAAGGCGCTTGTGCGCAGTCCTGCACCTCGATTCTCCAAGGTTGGTGAAGATGATGGCGACGGCGAGTTTGATTCCGAGGGCCCTACAAGAGTTGAGATTAGGTCCATCATAGAAACGAATTTTGCATTGCCTTCCAACGCTGTGTAGTCTTCCTGAGGCCCCCACATTTTGAACTCGAATGCTCTCAGCGCAAGGTTTACTACCGTTCGTAGCAAACGCAACGCCACGAAGCATTGGCTTCTCTGCTCATCCGCCCCAGTAGAAGGCCTCGAAAAGATCTGGTCCAGTACCTTCCCTCCCTCCTCGGCCTGCGCTTTTAGGTGATAAAATGTGTGTTTTATGATTTCCAAGTCCACCACGGGTTTTCCGGGCTGCATTTCCTGGACAAATGCTAAGAAGTCATTGAGTGTGCCCTCGAGGAAGAGCTGCACATCTTCAATTGTAGATAGGGACGCGGATAGTTGATGTCGCGGCACAGGCTCCCACGTGAGAAGTTCGTCTCTGCGCATGATACTCCTGGCCTGCACATCGAGACCTATAAAGATTCGCCTGAGAGAATTCAGTGTGACTGGGTGCACTGCCTGCTCTCTGTCCGTTTCAATTTCCCCTTTTGCTTCGTCGTCAACTTCTCTGAGCAGCTTGATTCCACCGCGAAGGTGCTGCAACGCCTCTTTTAAATGGCCTTGTAAACACGCCATGCAGTTAAATAGTACGCATGTTGTCATAATGGTGACTCTGTCTGCTTTACTGATTTTTGATGTACCGACGGTGGATCCATGGGCCAGTATCTCTTTGATGGCACGGTTGGATTGGCGCAATGCAAAAGCTAACTGCTTGTCTGAGGAATCTCCCGCCATGGTCGTACCTGTGATGTATCGCCGATGCATTGCACCTAGTGCCATAACGGCATATCTTATAGCTGGCTGGCACTTGGCTGCCTGTAGCACCTCTCGCTGCCAGAACGACGAAGTGAAGAAACCTGGCAGTTCCAAGATAGCCTGGTTTTCGAAGAAATGGAATGATTCATGTTCCTCGGCTGATTGGAGTTGAGGTCTGAGAGACAGGGCACGATGAAAAAGACCTGGTATGAATTCCAATTTGTTACATGGTGGTAAAGGAGGTGATGATGAAGATGGAGCGTAGCCGTCGCATTTACGCCCGGTTGAAGTACAGCGATAGCAATCCGGTTTGGCCTCATCACACTTGACGCGCCGAATCCTGGTTTGATGTGAGTTTCTATATGGAAGATTCAGTAGATGGAGGTGAAAGCGCACTTGCAGGTGATGCATCCGGTAGTCCTCTTGGGCTTGTACGCCCTCCGTCGTTTCTCCCTTGGAAGTCCCATTTGCCAGCGACGTATGACGAGCGAGATGTGTGCTCTATACGAGCAAGCGAATTGGGATGGAAGCAGAGATCCTTGATCTAAGCAGTCGTCTTTTGTGTCGTCGGTCGCGCTTCGCGTCCCTATGCATGTTGTACAGTGCTAAGGGGGGCAGTGAGTGCGTGCACGGACTACTCACGGGTTCTGTACGAGCGGGCCAATCATGTAGCGAGAATTAGGTCATAATCGGGAACTCCATATTTCCAAATCCGGATTAGCGCATGGTTCATTTGATATGTCGCCGATGCTCTGTAAGCCAACCTCGCTCTTGAAACAACTAAGGAATTGGTGTTTTGAGACTTGTCGCCCTCCACTGCGTCATCGCCTGTTTTCTTACTAATGTATTCCACTCCCCATGATTGTTTTCACATCCAAACTCTTCTCGTCTGCTCTCGCTAATCACTATAGAACTGTGCTCTCCTCGGCCACGTTTTTCAGTATTGCTAAATCTAGTATCTTCAAGTGCAGTTTAGTACGTACTCGATGCGTTCCTAGCCATTCTGGGGGAAGAAATAAACCCTGGTAGGCTTGATAGTGTAACAATATCCTTCCGGGACCCTTTTCAAGCACCATTTTCTGTACCAGGGTCAGACGGCTCGCTTCCATCCAGGAGAGCTCCAGATTGATTGGAAGTATGCTCTAACCACACGACAACGATAACAACAGGTTTCGCACTGTGTACTTCACTATCGATGAGAGACCACTGAAAGAATGGATGTATAGAGATCGGTACATTGATTATCATCGCCATTCTACGGGTGATCAGATTTACGATTATCCTGCTACTAGCAACACCAGCTCTTGTAGCACGGCAGTAGCATTTTAATTATCATGTCTATATCCTAGCAGAAGAAGTAGAATAGAATATTTGTCTTAGAAATTAACTTCTCAAACTCGTTAGTGATGCTACAGAGCAGAATTGTTTTATTTTTTTCAAGGTTGATATTTATAGCAGTCAGCCCTGCTATTTGTTATGCCATGTTTAGATGTTGTAGGTGTCGGGAATCTAGCAGTTTGCGTGCTCCAGCTGTTTACACTAAGTCCCTGCTACCTCAAAATCCCGGATGGTGGTAGCGGTTTTAGTCCAGAGACTTTTCCTCTCCACTGGTCAGGCGCGAAAAAAGACTTTAAGTCTATCGTGAAGGCTTGGACAAATCGTCTGTGAAGAACAAAACAGGAGGCTGGGAACTAAACTACCAATTCGCTCTCTAGTCATAGCATCACTATTGAATTCTCTCCTCAATCCCTGATTAGTAGGGATGATATCGGTGTGTGCTACCTTCATTGTGATTGGCTATAGTTAAAGGCGGTGTCTATTCTCTGATACACGCTTAATTAGGAAGCGGGTTGGGGTTGGATGGTGTGCTCAAGTCTTGGGCTAGTGAGTGGATACGTACTTCTAGAAGCTGGGAATAATGAATAAGAACTTGGGGGGTTTGGCTAGGAAAGGTTCTCTGAAGCTGGTCGGATTGTGTGATTGTGCATTGGAGCGCCTAAAGTCTCGGTAATGTCCCCAATTGCCATAGAATTATGTAGAGAATGACAGCTATTACAGCTTCTTCTTGCTCCGCGAATGCTTCCACTCACCACCCTTGTATCTGGCTTTGAGTTCCGGACTAGCCTCAAGAACCATGCTCAATATCGTATCAAAGACTTCATGAGCCCCCTCCCGTGTTTTGGCCGAGCACTCGAAGTACTTCACTGCTCCCATCTTCTTAGCCAATCTCTGGCCCTATCAGGACTATTAGAGAAGCTGCTCGCTACGAGGGAGGCATTTTTCTAGCTCACTTCTTTCTCCGTAACAGGTACCTGGGGCTCCCGTTTCGATTTCAAATATTCGAGCGTCAAAGGATCATGACGAAGATCCTTTTTCAAGCCTAGTAAAAAAATGGCATCGCGAGGGCGCTTGAAGTGGTTGACTTCAGGAACCCACTGGGCCGGACTGTTAGATACCTACAACATGAGCCGTCAGTGGGGTTGGTACCTTCTCCCACACGTTGTCATACGAGTCCGGGTTGTCGATGGTAAAACATATGCACCAAATGTCGGTGTCGAAGTAACCTAAAGGGCGTAGCCGATCATAGTCCTCTTGACCCGCTGTGTCCCATAGAGCGCACGCAAACGGTACTTTATCAACGACGAAGTCGCCAAGGTAAGTCTCAAAGACTGTCGGGACATAGACCTAGCAAGAATCTTAGTCAATATCTCCAAATGGAGGACTAATTACCTCTGGGAAGCTTCCTTTTGACGTAGCACTGCCCTGATGTTAGCGGACTTGAATGCTCTGGTCGCTGGCCATGACTTACATTAGAAAGCATGTCTTTCCACTGGCTCCATCTCCTACAAATGTCATTTTCATCGACACCCTACCATCCGCAGATATCTTGAGACCTTCCATGCACAATGGATCTGTGCTGGTAGGTTTTCATCGCTTCCCCTCAGCGTGCTTCGGGCGCGGAGAGAATATCCTGGATAAGGAGAAGTTCTTGCGCTTCTTTTTAGACTTCCGATCTATGGGAGCGTCGTGTGTTGTGGCGTCGTCGTTCGCTTTTGATACATCCTCGTTCTGTGCTGGAGGCAACTGCGGTAGTTCAAATGTGTCGAATTCGTGGTCTTGCAGTGCGTCCACATAAATGCTAGCCGGGCTGGCTGATCTGGGCAACGGAGATGGAAGCGGCGAACTCATTCGAGGATCAGTACTGTCATTGCTGCGTGGTATAGACAATGCAGACTGGTCAGGGCTTTGGGTATCGACCCACTCTAGAATTAGGTCGGCGTGACTACCGATATCGTTTTGTTGCATTCCGAAATTAGGAGGAAGCTCCCATGACTCCGCGGCTTGGTCGGTCGATTCGTCCACGAATACGGTTGAAGCGGACGTTACCACTGTGGCGGCAGTTCTCACAATTTCTCGAAGATGCTGTACACTCACGGTGTTGGAGGCGGCCCCGATGTCCTTGTACCGTTCTGTCAATATGAACCCCAAGGCTGTGAGTTTGACGTCGAGATTTGCAACAAGTTGATCGAAATCTTGATGCAAGTTGTCATAATTACTCTTTAGCGTAAGGACGTTCTCACTGATAGTGGTTTGCTGGAAGCTATACCGTGTTACTCTCTCACTCTCCAAAAACCAACCCGACTTACAAGATGACTGATTGGAACGAAAGCTGAAGAGCATCCTTATAGGCTTGTATCTCTTGCCTATACATGACAATTTGGTCATTTGCCTCCTTCAACCGTAGGCTGCGTCGTGCAGAATCGAGATACTTTACATCTTTATTGACAAGTATCAGAAGGTCTTTCAATTTGTCCATGCTGACGCAGCCATCGACTAGAGATATTTTGAGCGCCGACCAATGTGCGCCTATATAGCCAGTCAACGGTGCGCGACCATCGAGCTCCTCAAAGCCATCTTCAATTGATTCAAGGATAGCCTTGAGGGCTTTCAGGTCTGCTAACATCGCTTTGATATTGCTACTAGCCTCCCCAGCCCCGCTGAGCAGCCTCTTGAGCTCGAGCGCGACTTTAGAGGCTGTAGCGGCCAGTGTAACGACGCCGAGGGTTATCGAAAAGGGATCCATGAGAACAGAATGAATGGGGAAATTTCATGTAAGGATGAATGAGAATAATGGACGGGATTAGGCAGATATGGAAATATCTCAGCCCCTCGAGGCTGAGCCTCATGCATACGAGACTATGACGCGATTCGCTGCCTTTTTTTTCTTTGGCGTCATCTGGATGCGCAAGGCACATTTCTGCGATAGCGATTGCAATGTTTATTAATCTCTAGTGTGTAAATATCGTACTCCTAAGAATGCCCCTTGAAGAGAAGTCTGCCTGGATATACTGCAGTCGGGCCACTAGTCTTGAAGGGTATATTGTGAGTCGCTAGCGAAGCCGGCTTCCCTTCTTTCGATAATTTTGACCCCACCGCTACAATCTAGACACGTGATTGCTGCTGTACAAAGGAATACTTCTTTAATACAGACCAAATCGTGTCAGGGGTCATTGATCTATGGTGCGCAGCCTCTATACCAGATGCGTACATCTATGCACACACTATGTGATCAGGTACCATCCCGCCCCCTCCGCGCCTTTTCTACTTCAAAATGTTCGCACACTAACGCACTATTTGAGATTTTTAGTGGCGCTTTCTTGCATTTTATGTTATCTTTTAGACCGGCCCGTGTACCGCGACTGTTGTACACCCCGAAGCCTCTGCCGAACATCTCCGCTTATCGATAACCCTGGAAGATTGCTCCGCAGCCTATGACTGGCAGAACGTGTAAGCGCAATGCAATGTAACACTGTATCCCCACACCTGGGAATTCTCGATCCCTCTTGGAGGAGGGGCACTGAATGCCCTCCGCGGCTCAAAATCTTATCGGGGCACCTCGACAGGCTCCCGTGGAGCTCCACGAACGTCTATGTCGCCAGGCAACCTGAAGCTCTCCAGACACATTACATACGAACGAGTCGCCCAAGAGGAATTTATAGTGATGGATTACAAAGCCTCTACGCAGCAACCGAGAGACGATGATGTGGAGGACCAGGACACACGGGGTTTGAGCTCCGAGGACAAGCAAGTGATGGCGCAGATGGGGAAGAGACAACAGCTCAAGGTAGACACAACTTCTCATTTCTTATCCAGCTCTAGCTCCGGATTTCATGCTGTTTCCGATATCCCCATGAATCTGCCTGACACCCTGCAATGTAGCGCCGCTTCAACAGCTTCACCATCCTTGGCCTGTCCATGACCCTGCTGTCGAGCTGGGAAGCCATCGGAGGTTCCATGGGCGTCGGCATCACTACAGGCGGCCCCGTAAGTCTAATTTATGGACTTATGTTCACACTAACCGGGACTCTGGCTTGTGCTGCCTCGATCGCGGAGATGGCGAGCATATGCCCGATTAGCGGAGCGCAATATCATTGGACATATATGTTCGCCCCGGCGAAATGGCGCGTATTTATTACCTTCATACAAGGTGAGTTTCTTCATTCTCATTCTTGAATACGCGGTTTGAAAACGACATCGGACGCTGATAGAGTTTGATGTATCTAGGCTGGGTTACCGTCTTCGCCTGGCAAGCCACCATCACATCCCTTACCTTCCTCATGGCTGCGCAGGTTCAAGGCCTCGTCGTACTCAACTACCCTTTCTACAACTTTGAGCGCTGGCACACATCCCTCATAATGTGGCTTGTGGTCCTCATCTCTTTTGTCCAGAACGTATACGGCATCAAGCTGCTTCCAGTGTTCGAACTCTTCTCGGGCGCTATGCATATCCTCCTCTTCGTGGCACTAGCTGTCCTCCTCTTGGTTATGGGCCGGAATGCGAGCGCGAGGTGGGTTTTCACAGGGTTTGTGAATGAGACCGGCTGGGAAAATCAGGGAGTGGCGTGGTTTATTGGGTTGCTACCGTGTATCTGGTGCATTGTTGGTACATCACCCTCGCCATCAACTCCTTGCTCAAACCTCCCTAGTCACATATGACTGGCTAACTGATTAATTGAGCCCAGGCTTCGACGGCGCAATCCACCTCAGCGAAGAAACGACCAACGCTTCACACACAATCCCCACCGTAATCATCACCACCGTCATAGTCAACGGCGCGTTAGCCTGGATCTTCGTTCTCCTATGTCTCTTCAGCATCTCAGACATCTCCGCCGTGCTGTCTACACCTACGGGCTACCCTCTGATTGAAATAATGCAGCAAGCAACACAGTCTCGGACCGGCGCGACTGCAGTCTACTCGCTCATTCTCACCATCACCATGGCGGCCATGTTCGGCACACTTGCGAGCGTGAGTCGTCTAACATGGGCCTTTGCGCGAGATGACGGATTGCCGTTTTCGGGGTACTTCAAGCATGTCGATGCTACGTATAGAGTGCCAATACGAAGTATCGCGTTGGTGAGCATTGTCATTGTTCTCCTGTCACTTATTAACATCGGCTCGTCAACCGCGCTCAACGCCATTCTGTCCCTCAGCACAATCGCACTATACACATCGTATATCATCCCTATCACCTGCCTAATCTTTATGCGATTCCGCGTCCCAGATAAAATCTACGACTCTCAGGCTGGGCGCGCAGAGATATCAGAAGGCCAACTTGTCTTTGGTCCTTGGAATCTGGGGCGTTGGGGCCTATGGGTCAACATCTACGCAGTAGCTTACGCGAGTTTGCTGGTCCCTTTTATGGCGCTGCCGACGAGCTTGCCGCTGACTGCAGCGACTATGAACTATGCGGGTCCGGTTTTTGGTCTTGTTCTAGTGTTTGCGATGGCGGACTATGCGATAAGAGGACGGGTGAGCTTCGTTGGCCCGAGACGGGAACGGTGAACATGAGTGATTGTTGGATCGCACACATAGCTGTTTGGGGTTAGCCCTTTCTGGATATCTAGCGCTGGAAGTTCGACTTGACATCTTACTCACCCGCATCCAGTCTCCCTCTTTCTCGTAGCTTCGAGAGAATCCCTTGCACTTTTGGAAGCCTTTTGCATTAGTAGATATGTGGTCATGTTGGCTCTCCAGAGTCCAGTCCGCTCGTTATAATGAAAATCTTTGACTATATTCTAAGATAATCTGAGATAGGTCGCCATTATTTGTCTTGCGGATGATGATGGTCAATTGTGTTACCTAGAGAACAGTCCTTCAAGACCTTGCGTCGCGAATGAAGGCAAGAGACCCTCGAGGAAGAAAAATACTCGAGAAAGACCATTAACTACAGTTGAAACAATTGCATTTCGGTACAGAATTTGGTGGAGCCGGGTTGTCGGATGTGAGTGGGGCGGTAATAGCCAAGACTCCTGAAGTATATTATTCCGTGAGCTTTGGCCGCTGCCTCTGTTTCACAAGAAACTCAATCCTCACTAAAACCCAATGAATACCCGCCATTAAACTCGATATAGTTGGGTCGGATCCGTCGATGTTTCTAGTTCTTAGGCCAGTAATTTCTCTTGCGTTTTGAGGAAACGGATGTTGATGAATATGGGCAAGGTTGCCAGATGTGCTCTCGAAGGAAGTAGATATTCAACACGAAGGAAGAACAAATAGTTAGTAAACAAAAGAGGTACACTTTTTCAAGCCCTACAATCTTGTCTTCTCAGAAAGTTTTTCCAGCTTGGAGCCATTGAGATAGCCGCGCGAGAAGTCGCGGCGTTTTAAGCCAAGAACATGATCGTCAACTAGCCTCGGTGTTTAACCACAAACAAAGGGATTCTTGACAATGCAGGGCGCAAAGGAGGCTCTCGCAAAGACTTCAAATACAGATGTCGTGTTCCCTCCTTCTCACTTCTCTCTATCGCTCTCTACCTTCATTCAAGTCCTCAGTTGACTCTTCCTTCGTTTTTTGAGTTTATTCATTCATTCTTGAACCTGGTGTTCTTCATTCCATTCATTCATACATCGATCTAGGACATTGTCATCTTCTGACAACCATATAAAAATCTCTCAACATGTTCCAATCACTCGTGGCTCTTTCGTTCATCGCTGCTGCGTCAGCCCACCAGAACCTCCACCAGGTGTGGGTCAACGATGTTTCTCCTGGATACCAGGTCGGCCTAAGGATGCCACCAAGCAACAGTCCCGTGACCGACGTCACTAGCAATGACATGGCCTGCAACGTCGGAGGCAGCACTGTACCATCGGGCGTTGAGACCATTGCTGCCAGCGAGGGAGACAGCATTACCGTCGGCTGGGACACTTCCGGCCACCCTGGCCCAATCACTCATTTCCTTTTCGGTCCCGTCGACGATGCTGCGCAAGAATCTGGCATTGGAGCCGGATGGTTTAAGATTGATGAGGTTGACTACGTCGACGGAAAGTGGGCCAACGAGGTCATGCTGGCAAACGGAGGAAATCACACCTTTAGCCTGCCAGCCGGTCTCGCTACTGGTGAATATCTCGTTAGTTCCCCCACGCATTCTTCCTGGAGACTCCATACTAACAAATCTGCAGCTTCGCTCTGAGATGCTCGCTCTCCACGGCGCCCAGACCATCGGCGGCGGGCAATTCTACATCGGCTGCGCCCAGCTCAAGATCACTGGAACTGGAAGTGGCTCATGCGGACCTACCATCGCCATCCCTGGTGCATACAAAGCCGAGGACTCCAATATCTATATCCCCAACGTATACAACGGATTCGACCCCACCAACTATACCGCACCAGGTGGCCCTCTCGCCTCATGCGGCGGCGCTGGCACGGTCCCGGCTGTGTCGAGCAAAGCTCCCGTTGCATCTGCCTCTTCCACAGCCGCACCGATCGCTTCTGTTATTCCTGCTGGAAATTCATCTGAGATTCCAGTCCCAACAGTTACCTTGACAACCCGCCCTGCGCCTATCCCCACTCTCGTTGTCCCTACCACCCTGGCGACGATCACAGCGCCCGGAAGCGTCATCGCAGTTCCCTCTCTCTCTCCTTCTAACTCTGTCAACGTTACAGTCTCAGCGCCTACCCCGACCGGAACCGGAACTGTTGGAACAGTCGCCCTGTACGGCCAGTGCGGTGGACTAAACTACTCTGGCTCAAAACAGTGTGGCCAGGGCGCTACTTGCCAGAAGCAAAACGACTACTACTACCAGTGTGTCTCTGGGCAAGCTTTTAGGCGTCGTGCCCGCGCTTAGACTGTCAAGGATAGTAGTTCAGTGGAGCCCTTGAGTGTACAATGGTCTTTCATGTATATATGTTTCTTTTCCATCTGTAGATAACCTTTTTGAAAATCTTGACCTTCGGTCGTATTCGCATTTCAATTTATCTGTTCATCTTACTCAAGTTTGAAGTATCTAACTAACTGTATCAACCGTGCACCACTTTAAAGGGAAACCTTTCGTTTGTGAAATATGCTGATCTTCTATAATAGAAGACCCACTATTTTGAGCCTTTAACAGATCAGCGTTGACAGTTCTTCTTCTGTCAGCCTTATGATCATCACAGATTAGATAATACTTCTTAACCCCACCCAACTTGAAAGAGCAAAAAGAGTATTGAATAGAGTCTTATTCTGTCCAATAACAAAGCCCAAGTCGTCAACAATGCCGCTCATGGGCCATCATCCATCGAGCGCACGGTACTACTCTCAACATAAGCCTCCCTGTTCTTCCATCCAATCGAAACAGTAACATCACTAAGATACTTTAGCAGCGGACTATTCCCATCCGAGTCCTGCTCTTGGACTTCGACTCTGCAAAATTCTGGTATCGACCTACATGCATTTCGGGGCTGAAAGTCTACTTATTCGCCATCGTGCTGTTGTTCGTTTATGCTCAAATTAGTCTTTTTCGATTGTCAATAGACAAAACCTTGAAAGATACCTCTATAATGCAAATTGTATCACTCCTCTAGCACCACGGCTAAGTATCATACCAATTAACAAATCAAGCTGTTCCAGAAAGCAGGCAAAGGGGGCGGCCCAAAGTGAGGGATGTGGTCCTCATAATTAACTACAGCTGTTGAGAGAAGTCCAGAGAGCCAGAAGGCTATTGTTTACACTTGGTAATTAGTGTGATGTCCAAGAATACTAAGTTCAAACCCCCAATCGATTAATATCGATGTAGTATCAAATGGGTACTAGACTCGATCAACTACCTATTTCACGGCTATACTTGACTCTTTCCCAGCTCCCTCAATATCTACAGTGACATACCCATTTTCAAATCGTGCTCCAAGCCCCTTACTCTCCCCGTTTTCCCAAACAACCTGCTCGTCTACACCCACAGTCCCCTTCTCCGCCGCCGGCACACTAACAGTAGCCTTGGATCCTTTCGGCGCTGTAAGCTTCAAGTTGAATCCATTGCCGTCAACCTTCCAATCAACCCCAACATCGCCAAGTGGCGATGGAACAACACCTCTTGCCCACGTAACGCCCTCTGGAATGTTAGGCTTAACGCTGAACTCCGCAAAGCCCGTTCTCGTAGGCTTCACACCCAGAACATAGTTCGATAGTGCAGGTAAAACACCTGTACTCCATCCGTGCGCACAACTAGTGAATCCACCCTCGTATAGACTACCATCTGCCCCAATGCCTTCCCACATAGTGACCTGCGGGTCGTTTGTTGCCATCCAGCCGTACATGCGCTTGATCTGCTCAATAGCTCCGTCGGTCAGGTTTGCTTCAAATCTTGCCGAGATCTCAAAGTACGATATGAAAGCGTATACACGGGTAGAGAATCCGGCTGAGGGATCAAGCGCGTCTCCCATGGCATCGTAGAATGCGTTTCCATACCCCTGTCGCATGTTCTTGTCGAGGTATCCGAGCGCGGATTGTGCGCGGTCAGAAGGTGCAGCACCGGAGAGGATGGCAATGGAATTGCCGTCCTGGGCATGTCGAACTGGGCCAACAGTCGAGTCGAGGTATGCTCCGGCCGTCTGGTCCCAGAGATTGTTGTTTAGAGCTGTTGTAACTGTGTTTGCGCGATCTCGCCAGTTTGCGCCTTCGGTTTTCCCAGCCCAGTCGGCCATGTCTGCTACTGATTTGAGCGCAAGAATGTACAAGGTGTTGTAATACGCCACAGGTCCACTTCTAGGTAGGAAAGCATAGTCGCCATAGCCGCCTGTACCCGTCTCATCGCCTCGGAATAGTAATCCAGTGGTATTATCGGTGACAGACGGATAATATGTATCCAACACCTTGACTAGGACTGGATATACTTCGGCTAGGTAGTCTACGTCACCCGTGTAGAGCACATAATCATACGACGTCATCACCCACCAGAGGGGATAGTCGAAAAGTGGTAGAGTATAGCTCCGGATACTGGCTGGTGGTATCCAGCCATCTTCCCTTTGATGTTGGGCCAGGTCCAACAGCACATTTCTCGCAGCTGCCGCAGCAGCAGGATGCGTCAAATACAGCGTCCGGCCCGCCACAGCAAGATCTCCAACATACGGATCCCGATCTCGCTTTGCGCCGTCAAATAGAACCGGTTTCCCTTCCAGAAACGGAGAGTCAGATTCTCGGGCATCGATGTAATCGGTGAGGAAGAGATCGACGTTCATATCGTTTGTGTACGCTGCATCATACCAGTATTGATTTAGATCCTCGTCTTCGCATTCGAACCAACCCTGAAAAGTCTGTGGTGTACCAAGAAATGCGGTATAGTTTAATTGCACGCTCTGAATTCTGACTTCCCCGTTTGCCGCTACAAGCGGTGCGTCTGCATCCAAAGCATCTAACCAAATCCTCATGTACCGAAATCCGTGGAGGCCATCGGCGCAGACTTTATTCGGATTCTCGGCCTGGCACCCTCGCGTGTCTGTCCATGTGCTAGGTTCAGCTGGAACTGCATGTTGATCGGTACCGTCTGTGATCTTCTGCCCATTGTCGGATCGCGTGAAGTCGCTTCTGTCGCCGAGGAATTGCATTGTTTCCGAGAATGCGACTCGTATCCCTGGGGAGTTTGACGATGCACCGGCAAAAGTGAAAATCGGAAAGCCGACGATGTTTAGACCAAAATCAATCGTGATCGAGGGGGAGGAATCCTCTAGTTCTCGCGATAGAATAGCGAAAGAAGAATCGGTGCTGAGCAGCGCTTCGGCGTTGGTGACATTATTCTCGGTGGTGATGATGCGGGATGGAGAGACCATTGTAGTGTTTGGCGCGCGGACATATTGATGCCAGGATGTATTTTGTGCAAGGGTAGTAGATGAGAAGGATGCCGAAACGGCGGCAACAAGAAAGAAACGAAACATTTTCTCTTCGCGCGAAGTTACACAACACGTTGAAGAGGAACCAAAAGAATGTGGATGACGACGGGTTTAAGAAAGTGAACGACTATTGGAAAGGAGGAAGGTCTGAAGGATCTGGAGGATCACTCCGGACATTGCGCCCCAGAAGATCGCCTGTAGAACCGTTGCCGATCCTACGGAAATCTATGGGGCATTAATTCTGACTAGCCCAATTGGCAGAATGTGAATGTCCGAGCACATCAGGCGACCAATTATATGAAAATAGAACTTGACGAAATGAATACGCTTGTAGGGGTTTTGTGTACTTTCGAACCGTGGTCAGCTTGTATCACAATCGAGGATTTAATAAGAAACAATTATCTTACATCTCGCTCAAATCGAGGTAGAGGACTCGACACTACTTAGATTACTATTTGTAAATTTGGTGGGCTAAGAGGTTAGGCACCCAAGAATGCTGACTGTTTTATACCTAAATTTACAGTAGTATTCTTAGCCTCTTCTCACATATTCTTCAGCTTATTGCAGCGCTTTCACGAACGTGAACGTGTGAATACCAGTAGATCAATTTTTAGGTACCGATTTGATTCTCATTGGAGAAACTAAATTCAAATTTAGACCAGCTAAGAAGAATTACAAATATTCCTGCTGCGTCTACTATGCAAATTTCAACGAGTTCGAAAAGTTAAATTTTGCTATATTCTTTAAGCGTAGCTATGCTTGGTAAATTAAGAACCGTTGGAAATAAATACGCTCACGCTAAATCTAGCTTTTTTTGTTGCACAATGTTCGTTAATAACAAGCCACCTTTATTGTACTATGATACTGCTCTGCATTACGGTCCCACTTAGAGTTTCACCCTCCTATCGAATTTAAATTTCTTGGCTATTGGTCTTCATTCATCAGTGTGCTGTTATTACGACTCAACCCCAGGGTTGTGAGTCTACATTCCTATCTAACAATATCAAAGAGATGCAGGGGCAGTCTATAGACATATTTATACCTCATTTCTCTTACCCCAGAGAAGAGCTTTCAAGCCTCGATTTCTCGTCGACATCCCCATTTGATTCATAGGGAGCACAAATCAATCCACGCTTTCTCAGTCTATGTTTAATTCAATACGAAATAACTCCCAATGTGCAAAGTTCCGCTCTTCCCCCATTTAACCAACTTAGCGCCGCATTTCTGCAAGCTGCTTCTGAAGACGATTGATTGCATCTTGCAACCGACCAGCTTCCACACGCGCAATGTAGACTTGACAGTGCGCCTCTGACAGTTGCTCCGCAAGGAAGGTTGCCTCGGTTTCGGCCTTGTCGCGCTGCTTCCGAGCATCCGCAATAATCTCAAAAACCTCACCAACCTGGGACCGAAGACGCAGAAGGTTGTGGACTATTGGAGCTTGCCTCAGTCCCACCTGCACGGTTTCTGCATCGCCTAGAACCCTGTTGTGGTTCATCTGCATACCAATCGTAACACTGGCCTCTGTGAGCTTGTCGATTCCTTGATTAAGATGCTCCCGGCGGGCATGGTCGGTAGCGGCTTCAGCCTTCTCAAGTTTGGTCGACTTGGCTATATGGGTGTTATGGTTGGAAATCATGTTTCCTCCTTTGTCCTTGACTATGTGGCTGTTGTCGATCAACATCAAAACTATGTATCTTAATTTTCTGATCGTTAGGTAGTAAAATTTCTGAAGAGCTTGATGCGAAGTGAGTACGGGGGGATTTTATCCTCTTCTCTTTCCTTTCGCGGTAACTTTGTGCTTTTGTAAAGTTCTTAATGTGCGCATAAATCGTGCAGATCATAGTGTAAATGTCGAAGCTGTTTTGTGGACGGCGGCATTCTATAGTGCGTTTACAATGTTTGTTTCCTACTAAGGGTAAGTCATTTTAATGTCACAATGTTTCCCAAAGAGTCTCCGTTAAGAAGAACAAGAGGTTTTAGTTCTATACCCGTACCAATTTAAATCCTTACGTTCGAACATCTCTGACGTTTTGTCAGGATGTTTTGCTCATTGCGATCCTGGACACCAGCAGCGCGCTCCATCTCCGTGACGCGAAGGTTCGGTTCAAATTCTCGAAGTTGGGTTGGTTTGAACTGCTTCGAGCTCAGCTATCGCATCATCACCCTACATTGGTTATCAAAAACGTATAATCGACATTCGATGCACTGACTTTGTTTCATTTTGCCTAACGTGAACCACCACCGAGCGACTCACACCACCGAGCGACTCACCCCACCAAGATCCTACTGTATGCCACAGTACTATCACGATGCAACCACCACCATCTACTGTATTATCTAGTAACGAAGCTAGAATTACTATTGCTATTAAAGCTACAAAATCTAACACGTCTTTTTCCTAACAAGAGGCTGCGCGCACCTATCTTGTGCCTTAAACAACCCTAGGCTATTAAACCTGCAGACAATGCTTACAACGCAATTGCAAGCCTAACTGCAAGAAGCTAACACCTACAGAAGAGCAGGCAATAGTTAGTTATATTCTTAACTTAGATTTAAGAGGTTTCCTGCTAACAAAGCTTTAATTACAAGATATAGCTAATAACCTAGGCGCTTAATAAGAGCTTAAGCCTGTTAGTAAAAACTAGCTAGAACGCTTTATAAACTATATAGAGGCGCTTTAAACGCAATAGACTTAGTTATACAATAATTAAAAAAAGAAATAAAAAGATTCTAAAGTTATTAGCGCGTAGTTTAAGCTTGTAGCTAATATAAAAGCTAAGCATAGTATTATAAACAAAGACGTTTACAACTTTAATAAATCTAGCTTTATAATAGGCGTAATAGAGTTCTAGCTTATAATTACAGCCTTAAAAAAATAAAAGAAACTTAAGCTAGTTTAGCTAGGCAATTATAAACAGGTTATAGTTATTAGAGCTATTATTAGTACTTTTAGGTATTTAATTCTACTCTTTATTATTTACGTAGGCTGCGTTTACGTTTTAATATAGTACTAGAACGCCTTTATACCTTATAATTAAGTTATTGCTATTAGTAAAAACAGCTAGATAAATAATAAGCTTAGAATTGCGTAGTTAAAGCACTTTAACACGTCTATTATAACATATACTATAGAAAGTAGTAGGCTACTAATTCTAGACAGCTATAAAAGCTATAACTTAATTACTTTCTAGAAATACTGTAAAAAATATAAGATTATTACTTTGTATATACTGCTATACTTGTTACACCTGCTATAGCCTCTTAACGTTAGCTGTTTCTTGCCTTTAAAGCGCGTATACAGTACTAAGATTATACTTTTAGCATAGTAGTTTATTATCTATATTGTAGTAGAGTAGAAAACAACACTACTACACGTAACAGGCATAGAGAGCACGTAATCTAGAAAAGAGTTATATTAAACTCTTTTCTTCTTTAGAGGAAGGACACTAATATACTCTTAGGCAATGTTTTACTATATTCTTTTACTACTACTTTAATATTATAATTACAGAGCTATCTACTCTTCTATATATAGCACTCCTAGCACAGCTCTACCTTACAAGCTCTTTAGATTAGAAGTCTAAAAAACTAACAGAATACTGCAAAAAACAGTTGCTAATAGCTGTTCTAACACCCTAATGTTAACAAAGAGTATTAATTGCTGTACCCCTTACTAACCTAGAAAGCAGCTAGAAGAACAGGTAAGAGCTTCTAAAATTACAACTTACTGCCTTAAGGCTTAAGCACTAAAGGTTTATTAGGCGTAACTAAAAATAGAAAGGCAA